>WNWK01058952.1:0-10314 GCA_009830355.1 Cherax destructor | reverse complement strand
AGCCCCTGAAAGGGTTAATTAAATCAGTTTTGGAGAAATATAAGATTGTGAGGTTGCAGTTACTAGTACCTGTTGCACTAACGCAGACTAAGGTTAAATTGAAATTGTTCAGTCTCAAAGGGTTAGATCTCAAGGAAGTGATTGAAAAGTGGTCTTGTTTGGGTAAAATTTGTACACTGGATAATACATTGAAAGATTCCAGGGTTAGGGTATCTCTGGTGAGTTTAGAAAATGAGGGAACCAATTTTGGAAGGGGCATATTTATATCTGATAACGGTACACGCCCTTACTGGATTTCTTGGTAACATGAAGGGGGGGCACTGGGGGGGAAATCGTAAACATATGGGGTTACCAGGCCTCAGAGGTGATGTGCGGATTTGCTAAAATACATCATGGAGTTTTTCCCGGGGGCAAGAAAAACGTGATGCACACTTTTGGGAATCAGTTACTGACACAAAGGTAGATACTAAAGAATAGAAAACCAGAACCATTATAAAATCTGAGTGTATGGACTAAACCTCAATCGTAAACCCTTGGTTTTGGGGTTCGTTTTCGTGATTTGGTTTTGGTTTTTTTTTCAGGGAAAAATTTTGCTGCCTGATTTCTGTTTTTTGGACGGAAACCCTGTCCATGTGCCCAAGCACATAAAAACCCGCCCCCCCGAAATTTCAGATTCATTGTTTATGTTGAGGAACATCACCCCGGGAGTTCATAAAAAACATTTATTAAAAATTTCATTTTTTTTGCCCTTTGATTTTGTGGTGCCAAATTACCAGGGGCCCCCAAAAGCTCCGCCGTTCTTTGGAAAAAAAGGAGGAATAGCGAAAATTTAGAAAGAAAAATAAAAAAAATAGAAGTGCCTTTGTTCGGTTCCATTGGGGAAAAAAAAACCCAAAAGCTATTTAAGAAAGGGTAATACAAAAACAAAACAGGAACAATCAATTGAAAATAGAGAAATTGTTGTTGTGAGGAAAAAAAAAACTGCTATGGGTAAGGTTGAAAAATCCATCAAAATTTGAAAAAAGGCATTTCATGCCATCTTTCAAGAAAAGTAAACCAGTGTTGATGTTATGAATTTAAGGAAAAGAAAAGGCATTTAAAAACTTCAAGAAGGGCATACAAGGGGGCATGGGGGGTGACAGATAAACAAGGGGCAAAAATTTGTGGATTTTAAAGAATAGTAGAGGCAGAAGAATTTAAACCCCAAAAAGTTTTAATTGGCGAAACAGGCCTCTTTTGGAAGAAAATCCAAAGGAGAACCTACACGTGGGGAAAAGAATGGGACCGTTTGAAAGACACTAACCTCTTTTTTGGGGTAAATAGGGGGGACAAAATAAGTTACTGGTTCACTCTAAAACCCCCAGGGTTTCAAAAATACAGTGTTGAAAAGGGTAAATTGGGGATGTGGAAGTCTAAACTAAACTGGGTCACTAGGAAAATTTTCCCCGAATGGTTTAATCGTGTTTCCCCGTGGAAATATCTTTGGGCAATAAATTGGGCTCAAGTCCCCTGGGAATGGACAATGCCCTGATCATTCTAGACTTGGGGGACCAATTTTTAAGGATTTCAAATTTGTAACAGTGAAGTTTTTTTCCTCCTAACACCACTCTCCTCCAGCCCATGGACCAGCAGGTCATTGCAAACTTCAAAAAACTGTACACCAAAGCAATGTTTCAAAGGTGCTTTGATGTGCCAATGACTGCATTGACCCTAAAAGAGTTCTGGAAGGATCACTTCAATGTCTTCCATTGCATAGGCCTTATAAATAAAGCTTGGCAGGGAGTGACTTCCAGGACGATGAACTCTGCTTGGAGAAAGTTGTGGCCAGATTGTGTCCCAGAGAGGGATTTTGAAGGGTTTGGGCCTGACCCTGAGGAGCCTATGGAAGTTGTGGAAAGTATTGTGGCATTGGGGAATTGCATGGGGTTGGATCTGAGTAGCCAGGATGTCGAAGAGTTGGTGGAGGACCACAATGAAGATCTAACCACTGAAGAGCTGCAAGAGCTTGAGCTGCAACACCATCAAACCACAACTCAGGAAATTGCTTCAGTGGAGGAAGAGAGATGTAAGGTGCCTTCTTCAGAGATTAAGGAGATTTGTGGAATGTGGAGTAGGGTGCATTCATTTGTGGAGGAACATCACCCTGACAAAGATGTTGCAATCCGTCTCATCAACATGTTCAATGACAATCTCTTTTCCCATTTTAGGGACATTTTAAAGAGACGCCAGACACAGAGTTCTCTGGACAGATATTTAGTGCCACAGGTGTGCAGTGACTCTCAAGCTGGTCCTAGTGGGATTAAAAGACAAAGAAGGGAAGTGACCCCAGATGAGAACTTGGTACCTAGAGTCCTTATGGAGGGAGATTCCCCTTCCAAAAAACAGGGTCTCTTAACTCTCCCCTCCTCCCTCTCTTCCATCCAGCAACATCAGTCTTCAATAAAGGTAAGTGCCACATTGAGTTCATTCATTTGTGCATGTAAATCTATCTTTAAGGCAAAAAAAAATTTTTTTTTGGAACTTCTGGGTTTCTGGAACGGATTAATTGAATTTCCATTATTTCTTATATGGAAAATGGTTTTAGTTTTCGTTGATTTTGGTTTTAGTCGATCCCTCTGGAACGGATTAAACACGAAAACCAAGGGTTGACTGAATACACTTTGTGGACAAATGTGACATGCAGATTGGGTTTGCTGATTGTGTTTGCAAGAGTTATAAGTGGTACATAAAACTCCTTTTCCATCTTCTTGGCATTTCCATGCTGAATGCTTATAATATGTATAACTTGAAGACCAACAATAAACCCAAATATGGTGAAGGCATACATAAGAACATAAGAAAGGAGGAACACTGCAGCAGGCCTGTTGACCCATACTAGGCAGGTGCTTCACAATCCATCCCACTAACAGAATATTTGCTCAACCCAATTTTCAATGCTACCCAAGAAATAAGCTTTGATAATTATATTTACTCATGTGCAAGTCCCACTCAAATCCAACCCCTCTCACTCATGAATTTATCCAACCTAAATTTGAAACTACCAAAGGTCCTAGCTTCAATAACCCTACTAGGTAGACTGTTCCACTCATCAACTACCCTATTTCCAAACCAATACTTTCCTATATCCTTTCTAAATCTAATCTTATCTAATTTGAATCCATTATTGCGGGTTCTCTCTTGGAGAGATATCCTCAAGACCTTATTTATATCCCCTTTGTTAATACCCATTTTCCACTTGTATACATCGATCATGTCTCCCCTCATTCTTCGTCTTACAAGTGAATGTAATTTAAGGGTCTTCAATCTTTCTTCAAACGGAAGATTTCTAATGCTATGTATTAATTTAGTCATTCTACGCTGAATGTTTTCTAACGAATTAATATCTATTCTGTAATATGGAGACCAGAACTGAGCTGCGTAATCTAGGTGAGGCCTTACTAATGATGTATAAAGCTGTAATATAACCTCTGGACTTCTGTTGCTTACACTTCTTGGTATAAATCCCAGTAATCTGTTAGCCTTATTACGTACACTTAGGCATTGCTGTCTTGGTTTAAGGTTGCTGTTTACCATAACCCCCAAGTCCTTCTCGCAATCTGTATGGCTAAGTTCTACGTTATTTAACTTATAAGTGCTTGGGTTATGGACACTCCTGAGCTTCAGAACCTTGCATTTATCTACATTGAATTGCATCTGCCACTTTTCTGACCAGGAATTGAGTTTGTCTAAATCCTCCTGAAGTTCCCTGACATCTACGTTTGAATCAATTATCCTACCTATCTTCGTGTCATCGGCGAATTTGCTCATATCACTAGTAATTCCCTCATCAAGGTCTTTGATATACGTATATTATAAACAACAACGGGCCCAAGACTGATCCCTGTGGAACGCCACTTGTTACAGACCCCCATTTGGATTTACCCCCATTTATGCATACTCTCTGCTTCCTATTAGCCATGACTCGATCCATGACAGCACTTTTCCCCCAATGCCATGAGCTGCTACTTTCTTTAATAGTCTTTGGTGCGGTACTCTATCAAAAGCCTTACTAAAATCTAAATAAACAATATCAAATTCTTTATCATGATCAACAGCCTCAAAAGCTTTACTGAAGAAGGTTAATAAATTAGATAGGCAGGAACCGCCACTCGTGAATCCATGCTGAGTATCATTTATCAAATTATGGTTATCTAGATGGCTTCTTATAATATCAGCTATAATTGACTCTAGTAATTTGCCTACAATTGAGGTCAGGCTTACTGGGCATGACCAGTAATATTATAGTGTACACATTTTCTCTGATGTTGGACTACAAGTTGCCTGGCTACCACATCTCATATTTATGTTAATTTATTCTACTGTGGGGTGTATTTAGATGGGTTAAGCAAAATGTCTATATTAACGTAAGTTTACTTAGATACAGGTACACAAAAGTATAATTATCAGTTATAATAATAATGTAGGTATGTAGTCCGCCTGGGCTACATACCTACACCTACCTACATGTGGCCCAGAGCCATATTATTACCATCGACATACCATGCTCACTGAGTTTAATCGTTTCTATCAACTACCTTTAGATGCTACAGTAGAACGTCATTTAGCACGATAGTTACGTTCCTGAAAAAGTCGTGTTAGATAATTTCGTCTTAAATAATTAACAGAACTTATGGGAAAAATAGGGTTACGTGTTTGAGAGTCCCCAAAAAGCCAAACAAGTTTTTTTAGACCAACATATCTTGCAAAAATTGAAGGCGAATATGTAATTTTAGTTCATTGTCATGATCTATTACTGCTTAAGACTACAAATGCAATAGAAATAATAGTATTTCTCACCTTAAATTGTGGGTAATGATGTTTGTGGATGGTAGTGAAGAGTGGATATGGATGGTGTGGCCCTACTGGGCTGAGGTGGATAGTAGAAGTTCTTGAACTGAAGTCGATGGTTGAACTGAGTGTCAACTTTAATCAGTCGCCTTCGTAAGTCAGTCAAGCCATTCAGTAAGTCAGCGCATTCAGTAAGTCAGTCAAGCCATTCAGTAAGTCAGTCAAGCCATTCAGTAAGTCAGTCAAGCATTCAGTAAGTCAGTCAAGTCATTCAGTAAGTCAGTCAAGTCATTCAGTAAGTCAGTCAAGTCATTCAGTAAGTCAGTCATTCAGTAAGTCAGCAGTCATTCAGTAAGTCAGTCAAGTCATTCAGTAAGTCAGTCAAGCATTCAGTAAGTCAGTCAAGTCATTCAGTAAGTCAGTCAAGTCATTCAGTAAGTCAGTCAAGTCATTCAGTAAGTCAGTCAAGCATCATTCAGTAAGTCAGTGCAGCAGTCATTCAGTAAGTCAGTCAAGTCATTCAGTAAGTCAGTCAAGTCATTCAGTCAGTCAGTCAAGTCATCAGTCAGTCAGTCAGTCTTCAGCGTCAAGTCATTCAGTCAGTCAGTCAAGTCATTCAGTCAGTCAAGTTAGTCAGTCAGTCAGTCAGTCAGTCAGTCAGTCAGTCAGTCAGTCACACAAACTTATGTTTACATCTTTTATGTGTACAAAGTAACACTTCATTACGCCACAGGTTATGTCTTGTCTAATATCTGTGTTTTCTTCTAATTCAAGATCAAAACAATTCACTCTTATTCTTCACACACTCAGCTGGCTGGCTTATAGCCAGGACTAATTGACGCGTATGAAATACGTACGAATGCTGGGATGGTGGGGTCCGTGGTGGCTGGGTAAGGCGGGTAGTGTCTGCTGAACCACAACAGTAGTAGTAACAAGACTGCTTGTGAGAATGGTTATTTGTTTTCCTTCCCACAAACTAAGTTTATTCAGGTATACACAGATACAGTTAAGATTATCATACATAGCAGCATATGTGTAGAGAACCTAGGATAACCCAAAAAAGTCAGAGTGACAGTATTTCCATTGACTGACTTGGGTTATCCTAGGTTCTCTACACATATGCTGCTATGTATGATAATGTATGTAACTGTACTCACCTAATTGTGGTTGCAGGGGTCGAGACTCAGCTCCTGGCCCCGTGTATCTGAATAAACTTAGTTTGCAAGAAGGAAAAACAAATTCCCTTTTCCTCAAAGCATGAGGATTCTTAGGCAGTAAATAACCATGCACTCAAAACTTTTCCCCTCCTGCCGAACCGTGTAATATCATCTTTACGTCGTGTAAGATGATAATGTGTCGCAAATCTTAAATCGTGCAATACCAGTAACGTGCAACATAATCTCGTGCTAAATGACGTTCTACTGTATCATAAACAAAGGGAAAAGTAATGAATAATTCATGCCGAGAATTGTAAACAAAAGCGTTATGCATTAAGGGGAGTGACGTAATGTTTTCCCTCCACCCGCCTACCACACCTCCATAGTATATGCTATGTAACGTGTTTCTTATATAATTTTGAAGAAAATATCATAGATGGATTAATGAAAATGTCTATATTAACGTAAAATAAGACATTTACAATTTCCAATTAAATCTCCAAGACAGTAGGCATGCTATCAAAGATACGCTACTATGTGCCTCAATCAGCTCTCCTTGCACTGTATCATTCACTCATCTACCCTTATATCACCTATGGAATTTGTGCATGGGGATCAACAACATTAAATCACCTTAGACCACTCATAACCCAGCAAAAGGCTACAGTCAGAATAACAAATTCCCACTCTAGACAGCATACTCCACTAATATTCAAAAGCCTAAAACTACTCACCGTAAAGAACATTCACACTTATTCTTGTGCCTACTACATACAGTGGAACCCCGGAAATCAAACATTCTTCATTCCAGAATGCTGTTCAAGTGCCGTTTCCAAACGAAATTACAGTGGACCCCCAAGTTACGTACACCCCTGAAATCGTACAATTATGTAAGTATAATATTGTAAGTGCTTGTGGAAGTGTATTTTTGGGGGTCTGAAATAGACTAACCTAAGTGACATTATTTCTTAAGGGAGTAAATTCGTTCGGTAATGGCACTTGAGCAGGATTCTGGAATGAAGTTTTTACGATACTCGGGGGTCCACTGTATTCCCAAAAGGAATAATGTAAATTAGATTAGTTCGTTTCAGACCGCCAAAAATACACCTATAAAAGCACTTACAATAATAAACTTACATAAAAGGGCGAGATGGGAGTGTTTGATTTCCGAGGGTCCACTGTACATAGAACTCTATACTCTAATATAAACCCTCCTCTCAAAATTCTCCTCACCATCTTTAACAGGACCCATGACCATAACACAAGACACAGATCACTTTTTGATATACCCAGTGTCCATATCACCCTGTGTAAAAATTCTATGCACATAAAAGGGCCCCAAAATCTGGAATTCATTACAAGTAAATACTAAAATACCCTGGTCTGAACATCAATTTAAGACTTCTCAAAAACCACCTACTCACCCTAAACTAAATACAGTGGTCCCTCGGTTTTCGCCGAAAATTCGTTCCAGAATGCTGCTCAAGTGCCATTACCGAACGAATTTACTTCCTTAAGAAATAATGTCACGTAGGTTAGTCTATTTCAGACCCCCAAAAATACACTTGCAACAGCACTTACGAAAATACACTTACATAAATGTTCGAGTTTGGAGATGCACGAAAACCGAGGGACCACTGTACTCATACTGTAAACTACTTTCAACAATGCTCAGTGTTATTTTCCTATAATATATTTTCAATATTTACTATTGATGTAACCATCCTACAAAACACTTGTCACAATGTAATATCATCAGATTGTAATTTGAGTAAATTTATTAACTGTTATAAGCTAATGTTTAACTAAAACAAACTCAATTTCTCTAGTATTAAGTAGTCTATAAGCCATCAGATTAATCTGCCCTTAATGCCATGGCATGATAGTGGCTCTCTTTGCACTTCAGTTCATAATTGTAATTACAAAATCTCGATGTAAACTTGCAATGAAATAAAAATATTATTATTATTATTATTAATGTGCCCAAGAGTGATTATTATTAGTACTATTACATAATGTTTTCCCTCCACCTGGCAACCACACCTCCATAGCATATAAACAGCATGTTTATATGCTATGTAACGTGTTTCTTATATAATTTTGAAGAAAACATCATAGATGGATTAATGAAAATGTCTATATTGACGTAAAATAGGACGTTTAATGTGGCCAAGAGTGATTATTATTACATAATAGAGATGTGCTCACGAAGAATGTAAACAAACCGGGTGGT
The DNA here is from genome assembly GCA_009830355.1 of Cherax destructor. NCBI lineage: Eukaryota > Metazoa > Arthropoda > Malacostraca > Decapoda > Parastacidae > Cherax > Cherax destructor. The sequence continues at coordinate 2,097 of WNWK01058952.1, read as the reverse complement.
GTGCCGTATTTGAAAGACCGCTCGCTGTATAGAAAGTTTTGGTCATAATTTGAACTCGCCGTATTAACGGAATACTGTAAGGCGAAACACTGTAAAGCAGGGCCCTACTGTACTGTGCTTGTGATCATGTGTAATACCAGTTGGTTCATGAGCAACTCTCTCCGACAATCAGACAGAAAGAGACACAGAGAAAGACAGACACACAGATAGACAGATATGTTTGTGTACCAATAAAGAGAAGCAGTGTACGCTCATCAAATGTCACCACTGTCATTAGTGGAGTGATAAGATAAGATGATGCTCATCAAATGTCACCACTGTCAGCAGTGGAGATAAGATAAGGCAGTGACACACGTCTTACATCATGCTTCAAGGGAACTTTATTATTATTATTATTATTATTATTATTATTATTATTATTATTATTATTATTATTACTATTATGCACTATCAATTATGCACTACAATTTCAGTACCTAATATTAGTGTCAGAACAAAGATTGGCTATGAAATCACAAGAACTACTATAAATTGTAATTATCAGAACATAAAAATATAAAACCATACAAAATGAGAAAAAAAGGTACAGTGGTGGCCCAGTGGTCTGGTGGCAAGAGCTCTCGCTTCACACACGGAGGGCCCGGGTTCGATTCCCGGCGGGTGGAAACATTTCAACGTGTTTCCTTACACCTGTTGTCATGTTCACCTAGCAGCAAATAGGTACCTGGGTTGTTAGTCGACTGGTGTGGGTCGCATCCTGGAGGACAAGATTAAGGACCCCAATGGAAATAAGACAGACAGTTCTCGATGACGCACTGACTTTCTTGGGTTATCCTGGGTGGCTAACCCTCCGGGGTTAAAAATCCGAAGAAATCTTATCTTATCAGTGGACCCTCGCCATTCGAACACTCCAAAACTCACCCTTTTATATTTTTGTAAGTGCTTTTATAAGTGTATTTTTGGGGGTCTGAAATGGACTAAACTAATTACATCATTCCTTATGGGAATAAATTCATTTGGTAACAGCACTTGAACAGCATTCTGGAATGAGGGTGAGTTTTGGAGTGTTCGAATAGCGAGGGTCCATTGTATATCGGCAACACTTCTGCAAGCGGCAGGACTCGATGCTGCCGTCAAGTGAGCATCCAGTGCCAACTTACCACCAGCTTCATATCTTGGTAAGTACTAACATTAAATTTTTTTTTATCTTAAAACACTTAGAAAAATGATTTTTTTTTTCAAAAAATTCGGGGCACTGGGTGAGCAAACGTATACGTATAGTATAGTGATACCCCTGATTTAAACAAACAAACAAACAAATTTTATTTCATTGCAGATTACATGGGTATCGGTAGTTACAATGTAAATTGAGTGCAAGGAGAGCCACTGACATGCCATGGCATTAGGGGCAGCTTATTCTAGTCCTTAAAAACTATGTACTTAATATTAGAGAAATTTATTGAGTTTATTCTAGTTAAAAATTATTTTCAAAATTACAATATGATGAAATTTTACTGTTTAAATTATTATATAATGATATTAGATATTAGATTGTTACAGGTGTTAAGATTCTTGAATGATAATATGGAATTGAGATTATCTTAAGGAAAATAACATTGAGCATTTTTGACATTAACTTATAATATGAGTAGGGGGTAACATAATAGTAACATATTAAAAATTGAGATTATCGTATAGGAAAGTAACAATGAACATTTTTCAAAGTAGTTTATAGTATGATCATTTAGTTTTGGGTGAGTAGGTGGTTTTTGAGTTGAGTCTTAAATTGATTTTCAGACAAGATTATCTTAATATTTACTGGTAATGAATTCCAGATTCTGGGGCCCTTTATGTGCATAGAATTTTTACATAGGTTGATATGAACACGGGGTATATCAAAAAGTGATCTGTGTCTTGTGTTGTGGTCATGGGTCCTATTAAAGTTGGTGAGGAGAGTTTTGAGCAGAGGGTTTATATTAGAGTGTAAAGTTTTATATATGTAGTAGGCACAAGAGTAAGTATGAATGTTCTTTACGGTGAGTAGTTTGAGACTTTTGAATATTGGTGGAGTATGCTGTCTAGAGTGGGAATTTGTTA
>WNWK01058951.1:0-10314 GCA_009830355.1 Cherax destructor | reverse complement strand
GATATCCTCAAGACCTTATTTATATCCCCCTTATAATACCCATCTTCCACTTATATACCTCGATCATGTCTCCCCTCATTCTTCGTCCTACAAGTGGATGTAATTTAAGGGTCTTCAATCTTTCTTCATACGGAAGATTTCTAATGCTATGAATTAACTTTGTCATTCGTCGCTGAATGTTTTCTAACGAATTTATATCCATTCTGTAAAATGGAGACCAGAACTGAGCTGCATAATCTAGGTGAGGCCTTACTAATGATGTATAAAGCTGTAATATAACCGCTGGACTTCTGTTGCTTACACTTCTTTATATAAATCCCAGTAATCTATTTGCTTTATTTCTTACGCTTAGGCATTGCTGACTTGGTTTGAGGTTGCTGCTTACCATAACCCCCAAATCCTTTTCGCATTCTGTACGGCTGAGTTCAACATTATTAAGCTGGTAGGTGCTAGGGTTATGAACATTCCCGAGCTTTAGAACTTTTATATCCCCTTTGTTAATACCCATTTTCCACTTGTATACCTCGATCATGTCTCCCCTCATTCTACGTCTGACCTCAATTGTAGGCAAATTACTAGAGTCAATTATAGCTGATATTATAAGAAACCATCTCGATAAACATAATTTGATTAACGATACTCAGCATAGATTCACGAGGGGCCGTTCCTGCTTAACTAATTTATTAACTTTCTTCGGTAAAGCTTTTGAGGCTGTTGATCACGATAAAGAATTCGATATTGCTATGTATTAATTTAGTCATTCTACGCTGAATGTTTTCTAACGAATTTATGTCCATTCTGTAATATGGAGACCAGAACTGAGCTGCGTAATCTAGGTGAGGCCTTACTAACAATGTATAAAGCTGTAATATAACCTCTGGGCTTCTGTTGCTTACACTTCTTGATATAAATCCCAGTAATCTATTTGCCTTATTACGTATGCTTAGGCATTGCTGTCTTGGTTTAAGGTTGCTGCTTACCATCACCCCAAAGTCCTTCTCGCAATCTGTATGGCTAAGTTCTACGTTATTTAACTTATAAGTGCTTGGGTTATGGACACTCCCGAGCTTCAGAACCTTGCATTTATCTATGTCGTGCCGATTAGGTAAAACTGGTCAATTAGCAAGAACTCATCTGAAATTAGGTCCTTTCTAAAAATTTCTCTTATACGTTTGAAGATATTTTTTTGTCATTTATGTTTTTGTAAAAAATTATAATTTTGTACAAAGAGAAACTTTGAAAACCTACCTAACCTTATTACAACAAGCGCAATTTAATTTAGCCTAACCTAACTTAATATATTTTAGATACGGTAACGTTAATTTAGTAATAAACAAACACAATGAAATATATTTTTTTCGTTATGTTCAGAATGATTTTGGCAAAATTTTTGCATACACATATTTTCACTTGTGTTATATGGCAAGGTGAGCGTTGCTATTTAAGCCAAAATCGCAAGTTTTACCTAATCGGCACGACATCTACATTGATATAACTGTTTTAGATGGGCTAGCCATGGGGTCACCTCATTATCCCTCACTGCATTAAGTAAAAGTCGTTTTTTATTTGTAGATATTTATTAACAAATGTTACACAATAACAAATATACACATGATTAAAGGATAAAGCCGAATTTTTTAAGTAAGCTGCAGAGTTCACACTCCTCTCCCTCAACACCTTTCTAAGGGGATTAGAAAGGCTAAACGTGACTATGAGATTAAGGTTGCTAATGAATCAAAGACTAATCCAAAAGGGTTCTTTCAAGTGTACAGGACGAAGGTGAGGGAAAAGGTAGGACCTCTGAAAATTGGGAATGGACAGCTGACGGATAACGAACTGGAAATGTGTTCTCTATTTAATGACTATTTTTTGTCAGTCTTTACACAAGAAGACGTAAATGAGATTCCAGAAATTAACAATTATTCAGTTCCTGAAGAATTCAAATTAACTAATATTACTGTCATGAGGGACATGGTTATCAAACAGATAGATAAACTGAAGCAAAATAAGTCCCCGGACCCGACGAGTTGTTTTCCAGGGTACTTAAAGAATGCAAAATGGAACTTAGTCAGCCATTAACGAATGTGTTTAATACGTCCATCCTAACTGGTGTTGTGCCAGAGATGTGGAAGATAGCTAATGTAGTTCCTATATTCAAATCAGGGATAAGTCCATTCCATCAAATTACCGTCCAATAAGCCTCACGTCTATTGTAGGCAAATTATTAGAATCAATTATAGCTGATATTATCAGAAGTCACCTTGAAGAACATAATTTGATTAATGAATCTCAGCATGGGTTTACGAGAGGTCGTTCCTGCCTGACAAATTTACTGACGTTTTTCAATAAAACATTTGAGGCAGTAGACAGTGATAAAGAATATGATATAGTTTACTTGGATTTCAGTAAGGCCTTCGATAGAGTACCTCACAAGAGACTCTTAAGAAAGGTGGCAGCTCATGGTATAGGAGGTAAAGTTCTAGCATGGATAGAGGCATGGCTTACCAATAGAAAGCAGAGAGTTTCCATTAATGGGGTCAAATCTGAATGGGGATTTGTCACTAGTGGCGTTCCACAAGGATTTGTTTTGGGCCCATTGTTGTTCATAATTTACATTAATGACCTTGATGAAGGAATTGCAAGTGACATGAGTAAATTTGCTGATGATACAAAAATAGGCCGTATAATTCATTCTGAGGAGGATAACAGTGAACTCCAGGAGGATTTGGATAAATTAATGTCTTGGTCTGAAAAGTGGCAGATGAAGTTCAATGTGGACAAGTGTAAGGTGCTTGTCGTTGGTAATGAAAATATCCCTTGAATTTATAAAGTAGGTGAAGTTGAGCTTGATCATACAGAATGTGAAAAAGACTTGGGAGTCATGGTAAGCAGAAATCTAAAGCCAAGACAACAGTGCCTAAGTGTGCGCAATAAGGCTAACAGATTACTAGGATTTATTTCAAGAAGTATAAGCAACAGAAGTCCAAAAGTTATTTTACAGCTCTATACATCACTAGTGAGACCTCATTTGGATTATGCAGCTCAGTTTTGGTCTCCTTACTACAGGATGGATATAGATTCATTGGAGAACATACAAAGAAGAATGACTAAAATGATTTACAGTATAAAAAATCTCCCGTATGAAGATAGACTTAGAGCGTTGAATCTCCACTCTCTGGAGAGACGTAGAATGAGGGAGATATCATCGAGGTGTACAAGTGGATGATGGGCATAAACAAAGGAGATATTAATAAAATACTGAGGATATCGAACCAAGTAAGAACCAGAAATAACGGATTTAAATTGGATAAATTTAGATTTAGAAAGGACATAGGCAAGTACTGGTTTTCGAACAGAGTTGTAGATGCGTGGAACAATCTTCCGAGTACTGTGATAGAGGCTAGGACCTTGGGTGGCTTTAAAAAGAGATTGGACAAATATATGAGTGGGAGGGGCTGGGTTTGATTTGTGTCGTGAGTACGGGAATAAATTCTTAGGTAGTGGTGGTTTTGATAAGGACCTGCCTTGTATGGGCCAGTAGGCCTTCTGCAGTGTTCCTCCATTCTTATGTTCTTATATTTCTGACGCTGCTATCGTTGTTTATGATGGCGATAGCGCTGTCGCTCACATCATTATTGCCGTCCCTGGTGATGTAACTGCCACTTGCGACGTTATTATCGTTGTCCCTAGTGGCGTTGCTGCCGCTCGCGATGTCATTATCGTTGTCCCTAGTGGCGTTGCTGCCGCTCGCGACGTCATTATCATTGTCCCTCATGGCGTTACTGTCGCTCGAAAAGTCATCATCGCCGTCCCTCGTCGTGTCGAGATTATTTCTGCTGTTGTGAATATTTCCCAGGTAGTAACTCTCACTGGCGTCACTGTCACTATCTTCTGTTTCATCATCTTGCAAGGCTCTCGCTGCTTTCTTCCAAGCAATAATGTCGCGTCTGAGATGTGGCAGACGTCTGTAAGAGCCATAGTCCAGGGGGGCCCTGGTGAAGGGGTCTGTGGGTGACACCAGCAGCAGGTAGATCAGTGTCGACTTGTCCACCATCATGTTGGAAGAACGAAGCAACATTGGCGTCTCCATCACCGTCTGCGTCACACTGTCCACGAAGTTCTCCGGGCAGTTCGACAGCAGCGACTTACGAGGCACTGGAAGGTGATGGTATAATAACCCTGACTTTGCTGCCTGTTGACCGAGGGAAGTCAATACTTGTGCGTGATCATTCTGCAGAACTTTCGAAAGATAATTGTATTTGTACTGAATGGATAGCACCTGGAAAATAGCATCTAACTTAGAAACAACCCAAAAGCAGCTGCTAGGATGCTTGTTTTGCAAAATGGGGCCCACGTTAACAAAGGAATTCATCGTGGTGACCAGGGAAGCTGCGGCGACCTGAGCCAGGCCAGGTCTCCCGTAAGCCTTCTTCGTGGGTAGCTTCGTGAGCATCATCGTGAATTGGTAAATGATATCAAAGAAATCCCATATCGCGAGCGATGCGTTTATTAAACCTGCCCGAAGAAGATTCTCTGTCTTTTCTGCTTTCTGGCTCAAGAGTTGCACCAGATGGCTGAAGAATGCTGCTTCTTGACCAATCATCATGTTAGTGACTTGGAGCACAGCGGCAGCAGAGACGGCATCCAGGTAAAGGTACTTGCGTAATTTGAACAGCACATGGGCGAGGGAGTTGAACAGGCTTTCTTTTAAGCCAGAAGACATGATATGGTCCAACTCTATGTATGCACTGGTATGTACTAGCCCTGTAGCAACTAGTCGGCCAAGGGTGGCATTCTGGAAGTCCGCATCTGGCCACATGGCAATGAAGCGAATCATCTGCGCACGCAGGTTTACGTTGGGGCACAATTCAGCATCAGTGTACATCTTGAGTATCCAGGGCTTCAAGTTGCCAGCCATCAACAAGTGAATGTCTACAAAGTCCTCTGGTTGTCAGTAGCTCACTAACTCCACCACAATCCATAGGACACTCTCCCAGTGACCCGTTATCGGGACTTCCTTCGCTCCTATACACGAAGACAGAGTCACTGCTAAAAACACCCCAAGATTCGCATTATGGATGGCTACCACGGCTGGTTCTTTAGTACGGAGATTAGTATGTAGCTCGTTCTCAACTCTTTTCATAATCTCTAAAAAAACATGAACTGAGATTTTATCAGGATCTAAATTTGAAACAGCTCTAAGAAATGTATCCATTTCTGTAATGATTTGATTAGCTTCCATTTCAAAGGAGTCAAGTGGAGGTTCCGATGAAAAACAACAATATGTGAGAAACCAGTGTCCTCCTGGAGTCTTTATAGTCCTCAGCGTCAGGTGAAGCTAGACGAGGTACGTTGAAATTACTTTCTGTCCTAAGAAGTGAAATGAAATCACCTTCTGAAAGAAAACACTGCGGCAGGCCTACTGGCGCAAATTAGGCAGGTCCTTCTCTAAATCAACAATTTGTCCAACATTTTCCCAAAGCTTCCTAAGAATTACCTTCGATACCTCAGGTACTGTTGAAAATGGTATAGATTACCGACATTTGAAGATTAAGACACATGTGCAACAGTTAAGTATTGGACAAATATATGAGTGAGAGGGGTTGGGTTTGATTGGTGTCGTGGGTACGAACACAAGAAAGGAGGAACACTGCAGCAGGCCTGTTGGCCCACACTAGGCAGGTCCTTCACAATCCGTTCCACCAACAGAACACTTGCTCAACCCAATTTTCAATGCCACCCAAGAAACAAGCTTTGACGAGAATAAATTCTTGGGTAGTGGAGGTTTTGATAAGGACCTGCCTTGTATGGGCCAGTAGACCTTCTGCAGTGTTCCTCCATTCTCATGTTCTTATGTTGCACATGTGTCTAATTTATCAACTTGTTGGTTCTCTGAACCGAGGAAACAGGTTTAGTAGTGGAAATAAATGGTATAAAATACCGACACAATTGAAAAATAAACACATAAGCAGTATAATGTGGTGTAATTATAGGATTTTTTCTGTGCGCACTCAGAATCTGCAGCAGTGAGTTCCTTGAGGAAGAATGCTCCCTCATTGAACAAGTTTTTTCTAAACTTCACTATCCTCGTCACTTCATTAGAGACTGCAGACGACAAGGAGAATGATATGTGCTCTATTTTTTATAATTATTTTCACTCGGTTTTCACACAAGAAGACACTAATTATATCCATAAGAACATAAGAAAGGAGGAACACTGCAGCAGGCCTGTTGGCCCATACTAGGCAAGTCTATCACAATCCGTCCCACTAACAGAATATTTGCTCAACCCAATTTTCAATGCTACCCAAGAAATAAGCTTTGATAATTCTATTTACTCATGTGCGAGTCCCACTCAAATCCAACCCCTCTCACTCATGAATTTATCCAACCTAAATTTCAAACTACCCAAGGTCCTACCCTATTTCCAAACCAATACTTTCCTATATTCTTTCTAAATCTAAACTTATCTAACTTGAATCCATTACTGCGGGTTCTCTCTTGGAGAGATATCCTCAAGACCTTATTTAACATAAGAACATAAGAAAGGGGGAACACTGCAGCAGGCCTGTTGGCCCATACTAGGCAGGTCCTTCACAATCCATCCCACTAACAGAATAATTGCCCAACCTAATTTTCAATTCTACCCAAGAATAAGCTTTGATGATTCTATTAACTCAAGTGCGAGTCCCACTCAAATCCAAACCCTCTCACTCATGTATTTATCCAACCTAAATTTGAAACTACCCAAGGTCCTAGCTTCAATGACCCTACTAGGCAGACTGTTCCACTCATCAACTACCCTATTTCCAAACCAATATTTTCCTATATCCTTTCTAAATCTAAACTTATCCAATTTGAATCCATTATTGCGGGTTCTCTCTTGGAGAGATACCCTCAAGACCATATTTATATCCCCCTTATTAATACCCATCTTCCACTTATATACCTCGATCATGTCTCCCCTCATTCTTCGTCCTACAAGTGAATGTAATTTAAGGGTCTTCAATCTTTCTTCATACGGAAGATTTCTAATGCTATGAATTAACTTTGTCATTCGTCACTGAATGTTTTCTAACGAATTTATATCCATTCTGTAAAATAGAGACCAGAACTGAGCTGCATAATCTAGGTGAGGCCTTACTAATGATGTATAAAGATTGCGAGAAGGACTTGGGGGTGATGGTAAGCAGGAACCTTAAACCAAGACAGCAATGCCTAAGCGTACGTAATAAGGCAAATAGATTACTGGGATTTATATCAAGAAGTGTTAGCAACAGAAGTCCAGAGGTTATATTACAGCTTTATACATCATTAGTAAGGCCTCACCTAGATTACGCAGCTTAGTTCTGGTCTCCATATTACAGAATGGACATAAATTCGTTAGAAAACATTCAGCGTAGAATGACTAAATTAATACATAGCATTAGAAATCTTCCTTACGAAGAAAGATTGAAGACCCTAAAATTACATTCACTTGTAAGACGTAGAATGAGGGGAGACATGATCGAGGTATACAAGTGGAAAATGGGTATTAACAAAGGGGATATAAATAAGGTCTTGATGATATCTCTCCAAGAGAGAACCCGCAATAATGGATTCAAGTTAGATAAGTTTAGATTTAGAAAGGATATAGGAAAGTATTGGTTTGGAAATAGGGTAGTTGATGAGTGGAACAGTCTGCCTAGTAGGGTTATTGAAGCTTGGACCTTGGGTAGTTTGAAATTTAGGTTGGATAAATTCATGAGTGAGAGGGGTTGGATTGAGTGGACTCCGCATGAGTGGTAGAATTGTCAAAGCTATTTCTTGGGTAGCATTGAGAATTGGGTTGAGCAAATATTCTGTTAGTGGGACGGATTGTGAAGGACCTGCCTAGTATGGGCCAACAGGCCTGCTGCAGTGTTCCTCCTTTCTTATGTTCTTATGTTCTTAATATAACCGCTGGACTTCTGTTGCTTACACTTCTTTATATAAATCCCAGTAATCTATTTGATAGTTCCTTGATAATGGTAGTAGTCACGTGAGGACGTGTCTAGTGTACTCGTGAGGACGTGTCTAGTGTACTCTCTGTGGAGACTTTTCTACTGTGCTTCCGTTCTTAGCTACCTGAGATTGGATGATGGTTTCCCTCGACTAAGAGCAGCTATATCTCCAACTTAAGGCGGCATTAACGGAAGCTAGAAGAGGTGGTGACCTGTTCTTAGCTCAGTGAAGACGTGTCTAGTGTACTCCCTGTGGACTGAATCAAGATGCCCCCTATTGAGCAACTTTATTAGCAGCTTAAGGAGGAATTGAGGGTAGCGAAGCTTGAGATACGGCGATTGACGGAGGAAAACAAGAGGATTCGTAGTAGTCCTCCTGTTGTGAGTCCTCAGGTCAAGAAGGGAACCTGGGCAGTGGCCGGACAGCATGGGACGAAGTTGAAGATCAAGAAGACGAATGGAGAGGTAGTAACGACGAAGAAGAAAGAGACTGCTGTGGAAACTTCGAACTCCTTTTCTGTGCTTCCAGACGAATGTGAGTCGACTACTGGGAACGTCACGACGAACTGTACCAAGGAAGGTAAAAACATTGTTGTTGTTGGGGATAGCCAAGTTAGATATATGGATAGGGCCTTCTGCTTGAGAGATAAAAGTAGGAGACAGAGGGTTTGCTTTCCTGGGGCTGGGATGGAAGACATTGTTAGCCGACTTGACAACATCATGCATGGTAATGGGATCAATCCTATTATCTGCCTCAGTGCTGGAGGCAATGATGTATCCAAGTGTAGAAGTGAGGATTTAGTTAGTAGGTATAAGGCAGCAATAGACATCATTAGGAAGAAGGGAGAGAGCCCTGTTATATGTGGCATTTTGCCAAGAAGGGGTGTTGGAAATGAATGGCTGTCCAGAGCGATTGGTATAAATTGCTGGCTGGACAAACACTGTAAGGATAATGCAATCCCATTCATTGACTACTATAGGAGGAAATTGTTAAGGCCACAATGCACGATAACGTAGTTATTCTGGGTGACTTCAACTTTAGTCAAATTGATTGGAATTTTTTGACTGGGAATTTAGAATCTAACGATTTCTTAGAAGTAGTTCAAGATTGTTTTTTGAAGCAGTTTGTGACAGAACCTACAAGGGGAAATAATCTGCTTGACTTAGTTCTGGCAAACAAGGAAACCCTTGTTAATAATTTAGAAATTACAGAGGAACTCGGCGCAAGCGACCACAAATCAATTACCTTTGGCATTGAATGGAAGTTTCATAGTAGGAATAACTCAGTAACGGTCCCAGATTTTCGCTTAGCAGATTACAATGGTCTTAGAGAACACTTATCATCTGTGGACTGGGGTAATGAAGAGAGCTATCAATATGACAGTTTTCTGAACACTATACATGCTGCCCAAAGAACATTTATCCCATATAAAGAAATTAGATCGAATAGAAATGACCCAAAATGGATGAATAATAGGCTCAAATATCTTTTAGGGCAGAAGAAAGGAATGTATAGGTGTATCAAAAGAGGTGAGGGTCATCTAACGAATCAGTATATTGACATTAAGAGGGACGTTAAAAAGGGGATAAGAAAAGCTAAGCGGGACTATGAAATTAAAGTTGCTAGGGATTCGAAAACTAACCCAAAAGTTTTTCCAGGTGTATAGAACAAAAGTTAGAGATAAGATAGGTCCCCTTAAAAATAATTATGGGTATCTTACTGACAAAGAGAATGAAATGTGCTCTATTTTTAATAATTATTTTCTCTCGGTTTTCACTCAGGAAGACACTAATAATATCCCAAGAATTAGGTATTTTAGTGGGCCTGAAGAAGATAAATTATGTAGTATCACAGTCACTAGCGAAATGGTTATCAAACAGATAGACCGTTTGAAGCATAATAAATCGCCAGGCCCTGATGAGCTTTTTTCAAGGGTTCAATCTGAAGAAGATGTCCTCTCTTGAGCTACTCTACCAGCAGCTGAAGGAAGAACTGAGGGTAGCTAAGCTTGAGATACAGCGATTGACTGAGGAAAACAAGAGGATTCGTAGTAATCCTCCTGTTGAGAATCCTCAAGCCAGGAAAGGAACCTGGACAGTGGCTAAAACGCATGGGACAAAGTTAGAATGACTTTACATTCAGCGTAGAATGACTAAATTAATACATAGCATTAGAAATCTTCCTTACGAAGAAAGATTGAAAACCCTAAAATTACATTCACTTGTAAGACGTAGAATGAGGGGAGACATGATCGAGGTATACAAGTGGAAAATGGGTATTAACAAAGGGGATATAAATAAGGTCTTGAGGGTATCTCTCCAAGAGAGAACC
>WNWK01058950.1:0-5000 GCA_009830355.1 Cherax destructor | reverse complement strand
TTGCAAAGTATTAATCCCGGAATATCTGAATGTTGCAAAGTATTAATCCTGGAATATCTGACTGTTGCAAAGTTATTCAAATGAGGGACTATTGAAGGCTCCTAAAACAGTCTAAATCTCACTTAGGTTATTTCCACCAAGCTCAGTAGTTCAGGTTTTTAATTCGCTAGTCAATATTTTTATTGCCTTTATATAATATTTATAATATGATAACTGATTATTTTTTTATGGACTTAGCTAACCCAAACAACCTGGTCTACCTGAGAAATTTGCTGGAATCGATTACGAGAAAATTGAAGTAGATTTTTTTACTGGAATTCAATATTAAACAAGATTCTGGTTCCCCACTCATATATACGAATTTTATTTCTGCTGAACAAAAAGCGAAACTATTGATTAAGTTCCAAAATTTTCTTCAATAACTTTTATGTGAAAATAAGGAAATGTGAAAACCAACAACTGATAAAGAAATGTGAATTTTTTTTATTTTAACAACTGATAAAGAGGTAATTAACACATAATTTTATTGTTAAAGTTTATTATCACATTAACGAATTTACTAAAAACTGTGAATTTCTAATATGAAAACACGTATGTGATACCTAACACTGTGATACCTAACTTTGTGATACCTAACACTGTGATACCTAACACTGTGATCTCTAACACTGTGATACCTAACACTGTGATCTCTAACACTGTGATACCTAACACTGTGATACCTAACACTGTGATTTCTAACACTGGGATACCTAACACTGTGATACCTAACACTGTGATCTCTAACACTGTGATACCTAACACTGTGATCTCTAACACTGTGATACCTAACACTGTGATACCTAACACTGTGATTTCTAACACTGGGATACCTAACACTGTGATACCTAACACTGTGATCTCTAACACTGTGGTACCTAACACTGTGATACCTAACACTGTGATACCTAACACTGTGATACCTAACACTGTGATCTCTAACACTGTGATACCTAACACTGTGATACCTAACACTGTGATCTCTAACACTGTGATACCTAACACTGTGATACCTAACACTGTGATCTCTAACACTGTGATACCTAACACTGTGATACCTAACACTGTGATACCTAACACTGTGATACCTAACACTGTGACACCTAACATTTGATACCTAACACTGTGATACCTAACACTGTGATATCTAACACTGTGATACCTAACACTTTGATACCTAACACTGTGATTTCTAACACTGGGATACCTAACACTGTGATACCTAACACTGTGATCTCTAACACTGTGATACCTAACACTGTGATACCTAACACTGTGATCTCTAACACTGTGATACCTAACACTGTGATACCTAACACTGTAATACCTAACACTGTGATACCTAACACTGTGATACCTAACACTGTGATACCTATCACTGTGATACCTAACACTGTGATATGTAACACAGTAATACCTAACACTGTGATACTCTAACACTGTGATTTCTAACACTGTGATACCTAACACTGTGATACCTAACACTGTGATACCTAACACTGTGATCTCTAACACTGTGATCTTTAACACAGTGATACCTATACCTAACACTGTGATCTATTTCACTGTGATACCTAACACTGTGATACCTAACACTGTGATCTCTAACACTGTGATCTTTAACACAGTGATACCTATACCTAACACTGTGATCTTTAACACTGTGATACCTAACACTGTGATACCTAACACTGTGATCTCTAACACTGTGATATCTAACACTGTGATTTTTAACACTGTGATACCTAACACTGTGATACCTAACACAGTGATACCTAACACTGTGATACCTAACACTGTGATACCTAACACTGTGATCTCTAACACTGTGATACCTAACACTTTGATACCTAACACTTTGATACCTAACACTGTGATACCAAACAATGTGATCTTTAACACTGTCATACCTAACACTGTGATCTCTAACACTGTGATATCTAACACTGTCATCTCTAACACTGTGATACCTAACACTGTGATACCTAACACTGTGATCTCTAACACTGTGATATCTAACACTGTGATTTTTAACACTGTGATACCTAACACTGTGATACCTAACACAGTGATACCTAACACTGTGATACCTAACACTGTGATACCTAACACTGTGATCTCTAACACTGTGATACCTAACACTTTGATACCTAACACTTTGATACCTAACACTGTGATACCAAACAATGTGATCTTTAACACTGTCATACCTAACACTGTGATCTCTAACACTGTGATATCTAACACTGTCATCTCTAACACTGTGATACCTAACACTGTGATACCTATCACTGTGATATGTAATACAGTGATACCTAACACTGTGATACCTAACACTGTGATTTTTAACACTGTGATACCTAACACTGTGATACCTAACACTGTGATACCTAACACTGTGATACCTAACCCTGTGATATTTAACACAGTGATACCTAACACTGTGATACCTAACACTGTGATCTCTAACACTGGTATACCTAACACTGTGATACCTAACACTGTGATACCTAACACTGTGATACCTAACACTGTGATACCTAACACTGTGATACCTAACAATGTGATACCTAACACTGTGATACCTAACACTGTGATGCCTAACACTGTGATACCTAACACTGTGATACCTAACACTGTGATACCTAACACTGTGACACCTAACATTGATATCTAACACTGTGATACCTAACACTTGATATCTAACACTGTGATACCTAACACTGTGATACCTAACACTGTGATTTCTAACACTGGGATACCTAACACTGTGATACCTAACACTGTGATCCTAACACTGTGATACCTAACACTGTGATACCTAACACTGTGATCTCTAACACTGTGATACCTAACACTGTGATACCTAACACTGTGAACCTAACACTGTGATACCTAACACTGTGATACCTAACACTGTGATACCTATCACTGTGATACCTAACACTGTGATATCTAACACGTATACCTAACACTGTGATCTCTAACTTTTTCCCCTGTGATACCTAACACTGATACCTAACACTGTGATACCTAACACTTTGATCTCTAACACTGTGATCTTTACACAGTACATACCTAACCTGTGATCTATTCACTGTGATACCTAACACTTGATACCTAACACTGTGATTCTACATGATTTTAACAATACTACCAACACTGTGATCTTTCACTGTGATACCTAACATGTGAACCTAACACTGTGTCCTAACTGGTATCTAACACTGGATTTTTAACACTGTGATACCTAACCTTGATCCTAACACAGTGATACCTAACACTGTGATACCTAACTTGATACCACACTGTGATCTCTAACACTGTGATCCACACTTTGATACCTAACACTTTGATCCTCCTGTGATAAAAAGTGATCTTTAACACTGTCATACCTAACATTGATCTCTAACACTGTGATATCTCACTGTCATCTCTAACATGGTACCTAACATGTGATACCTAACACTGTGATCTCAACATGTGATATCCACTGTGATTTTTAACACTGTGATACCTAACATATACCTAACACAGTGATACCAACCTGTGATACCAACATGTACTAACCGTTCTAACACTGTGATACCTAACACTTTATTTGTCCTAACCGTGTAAAACAATGTGATCTTTAACCTGTTACCTACCTGTGACTCTAACACTTGATATCTAACACGTCATCTAACCTGTATCCTAACACTGTGTTATCACTGTGATATGTAATCAGTGATACCAACTGTGATCCACTGTGATTTTAACACTGTGACCTAACACTGTGATCTACTTCACTGTGATACCTAACATGTGATACCTAACCCTGTGATTTAACACTGTGATCCTAACACTGTGATACCTAACCTGTGATCCTACACTAACACTGTATACCTCCTGTGATACCTAACATGTGATCCTAACACTGTGATACCTAACACTGTGATCTAACACTGTGATACCTAACACTGTGATACCTAACACGTGATACCTAACACTGTGATGCCTAACACTGTGATACTAACACTGTGATCCTAACACTGTGATACCTAACACTTGAACCTAACACTTTATCTAACATTATACCAACAGATCTTAACACTGTATACCTACACTGATCTCTAACACTGTGATATCTAACACTGTCATCTTAACACTGTGATACTAACACTGTGATACCTAACACTGTGATTTTAACACTGTGATATCTAACACTGTGATTTTAACACGGATACTCAACACTGTGATTACCTAACCATGATACCTAACACTGTGATACTAACTGTGATACCTAACACTGTGATACCTAAACTGTGATTCTTACCTAACACTGTGATACCTAACACTGTGATCCTAACATGTGATCTTAACTGTATACTCAACACTGTGATACTCTAACACTTGATTTTAACACTGTATCTAACACTGTGATACCTAACACTGTGATACACTGTGATTAAAGTGATTAACACTGTGATACCTAACACTGTGATTTTAAACGTACTAACACTGGATACCTAACACTGATCCTAACGTGATTAACCGTGATATTTAACACGTGATCTTTCCTTATACCTAACACTGTGATCCTCACTTATCCTAACACTGTGATACTAACACTGTGATTAACACTGTTCCTAACACTGTGATACCTAACAGTGATACCTAACATGTGATACCTAACACTGTGATACCTAACACTGTGTCCTAACACTGTGATACCTACACTTGATACCTAACACTTGATACTAACACTGTGAACCAACATGTGATTTAACATTATACTAACACTGATCCTACCTTGATACTAACACTGTGATACCTAACACTTGTACCTACACTGGATTACACTGGATACTAACACTGTGATTAACCTGTGATCCTAACCTGTGATACCTACCGTGATCTAACACTGTGATCTTTCTTGATACCTAACACTTAACTCATGATTAACATTTCCTTTAACACTG
>WNWK01058949.1:0-10315 GCA_009830355.1 Cherax destructor | reverse complement strand
AAATACCACAAAAATGTATCTACCACATCTGCTAGGAAAATGATAGGATGGATAATAAGAACCTTCAAAACAAGGGACGCCAAGCCCATGATGAATCTCTTCAAATTGCTTGTTCTCTCTAGGCTGGAATACTGCTGCACACTAACTGCCCCCTTCAAGGCTGGCGAAATTGCTGACCAGGGGAATGTACAAAGAACTTTCACGGCACACATAAGTACGATAAAGCACCTAAAATACTGTTTTGTACCAAACCTGTACACGAAACTGACTCCATATGAAAGCAAAAGACTCGGCAGGAGATGCAACATTTCCCCAATGAAAAGCAGGGGCGCCACGAGTACACTGAGAGACAACACAGTATGTGTCAGGGGCCCAAGACTGTTTAACTGCCTCCCAGCACACATGAGGAGGATTACCAATAGATTCCTGGCTGTCTTCAAGAAGGCACTGGACAGGCACCTAAAGTCAGTACCTGACCAGCCGAGGTGTGGTCCGTACGTCAGTTTGCGTGCGGCCAGCAGTAACAGCCTGGTTGATCAGACTCTGATCCACCACGCGGCCTGGCCTCAGACCGGGCCGCGGGGACGCTGACCCCCGAAACCTTCTCCAGGTATACTACTACTACTGCTGCTGCTGCCACTACTACTACTACTACTACTACTAATAATAATAATAATAATAATAATAATAATAATAATAAGAATAAGAATAAGATTATTATTATTATTATTATTATTATTTTTCAGGAACTGAGAAATTTCAATGTCAGCATCAGTTCATTGTATTCCACAACACTATTGGACTTACACTACTGGACTTACACCATTGGACTTACACTACTGGACTTTCACTATTGAACTTACATTTTTTTTAACACGTAAAATCTTCAAATTATACTAGGTGGAACGAAGAGGAGAAGAATGTATAATAATTAACATCTGGAAAACAGTGGCAGGACTGGGAAGACAGATGCCACACACTGTAGGAACAAGTGACATATATGATGACTGAAATAATCATTTACAAGAGCAGGAGACAGGTTAGAGGCAGCAAAATACCTCAAATGAAAAGTAGGACTACAATAAATGTACTACGAGAGAGAATGCTGAAGAAACTCTTGATCAGCTGGACGGAAGATAAACACTGTCGTAGTATACAATGAAACAATAATACTTAAGTATGAATATTATAATGGTATACAATATCGACAAGTAGATAAGTAAGACACATATGAAACTGCAACGTATCTTTATCCTGAAACATATATACTTGACATGACAGTAGATGTGCAAGAAGACAGTGCTAGTAGACTTGACACGACAGTAGATGTGCAAGAAGACAGTGCTGGTAGACTTGACACGACAGTAGATGTGCAAGAAGACAGTGCTGGTAGACTTGACACGACAGTAGATGTGCAAGAAGACAGTGCTGGTAGACTTCTTCAGTGTAATACAGAGGAGCAACATCAATGATCTGGTGTAGGTGAAATGTTTCGTAATAAAGATACTTGACAGTTAGAAGTATCTTACTTATCAATACTTAAGTACTTAAGATAAACCCTGGATGGTTAATAACCCCAGTGTGTGTACTCACCTAGTTGTGCTCACCTAGTTGTGGTTGCAGGGGTCAAGACATAGCTCCTGGCCCCGCCTCTTCACTGACCGCTACTGGGTCACTCTCCCTGCGCCATGAGCTTTATCATACCTCTTCTTAAAGCTGTGTATGGAACCTGCCTCCACTACATCGCTTCCCAAGCTATTCCACTTCCCGACCACTCTGTGACTGAAGAAATACTTCCTAACATCCCTGTGATTCATCTGAGTCTTCAACTTCCAACTGTGTCCCCTTGTTGTTGTGTCCCATCTCTGGAACATTCTGTCTCTGTCCACCTTGTCAATTCCTCTCAGTATTTTATATGTCGTTATATGTACCCCCTATCTCTCCTGTCCTCCAGTGTCGTCAGGTCGATTTCCCTTAACCTCTCCTCGTAGGACATACCCCTTAGCTCCGGGACTAGTCTTGTTGCAAACCTTTGCACTTTCTCTAGCTTCTTTACGCGCTTGGCTAAATGTGGGTTCCAAACTGGTGCTGCATACTCCAGTATGGGCCTAACGTACACAGTGTACAAGGTCCTGAACGATTCTTTATTAAGATGTCGGAATGCTGTTCTTAAGTTTGCTAGGCGCCCGTATGCTGCAGCAGTTATTTGGTTGATGTGCGCCTCAGATGTGCCTGGTGTTATACTCACCCCAAGATCTTTTTCCTTGATTGAGGTTTGTAGTCTCTGGCCCCCTAGACTGTACTCCGTCTGCGGTCTTCTTTGCCCTTCCCCAAATCTTCATGACTTTGCACTTGGTGGGATTGAACTCCAGGAGCCAATTGCTGGACCAGGCTTGTAGCCTGTCCAGATCCCTTTGTAGTTCTGCCTGGTCCTCGTCCGATTGAATTCCTCTCAAACTTCACATCATCTGCAAACAGGGACACTTCGGAGTCTATTCCTTCCGTCATGTCGTTCACAAATACCAGAAACAGCACCGGTCCTAGGACTGACCCCTGTGGAACCCCACTCGTCACCGGCGCCCACTCTGACACCTCGCCACGTACCATGACTCGCTGCTGTCTTCCTGACAGGTATTCCCTGATCCATTGTAGTGCCTTCCCTGTTATCCCTGCCTGGTCCTCCAGCTTCTGCACTAATCTCTTGTGTGGAACTGTGTCAAACGCCTTCTTACAGTCCAAGAATATGCAATCTACCCACCCCTCTCTCTCTTGTCTTACTGCTGTCACCCTGTCATAGAATTCCAGTAGGTTTGTGACACAGGATTTCCCGTCCCTGAAACCGTGTTGGCCGTCGTTGATAAGCTCATTCCTTTCTAGGTGTGTGTGTGTGTGTGCTATTTGTGGTTGCAGGGGTCGATTCATAGCTCCTGGCCCCGCCTCTTCACTGATTGCTACTAGGTCCTCTCTCTCCCTGCTCCATGAGCTTTATCAAACCTCGTCTTAAAACTATGTATAGTTCCTGCCTCCACTACGTCGCTTTCTAGGCTATTCCACTTCCTGACAACTCTATGACTGAAGAAATACTTCCTAACATCCCTTTGACTCATAGGAGTCTTCAACTTACAACTGTGACCCCATGTTTCTGTGTCCCCTCTCTGGAACATCTTGTCTCTGTCAACCTTATCTATTCCTCGCAGTATTTTATATGTCGTTATCATGTCTTCCCTAACCCTCCTGTCCTCTAGTGTCGTCAGGCCGATTTTCCTTAACCTTTCTTCGTAGGACAATCCCCTTAGCTCTGGGACTAGTCTTGTTGCAAACCTATGCACTTTCTCTAATTTCTTGACGTGCTTGACCAGGTGTGGGTTCCAAACTGGTGCTGCATACTCCAGTATGGGCCTGACGTATATGGTGTACAGAGTCTTGAATGATTCCTTAGTCTGCGGTCTTCTTTGCCCTTCCCCGATCTTCATGACTTTACATTTGGCAGGGTTAAATTCTAGGAGCCAGTTACTGGACCAGGCTTGTAGCCTGTCCAGGTCTCTTTGTAGTCCTGCCTGATCCTCCACTGATTTAATTCTTCTCATTAACTTCACATCATCTGCAAACAGGGACACTTCTGAGTCTATCCCTTCTGTTATGTCATTCACATATACCAAAAACATTACAGGTCCTAGGACTGACCCTTGTAGAACCCCACTCGTCACAGGTGCCCACTCTGACACCTCGTCACGTACCATGACTCGTTGTTGCCTCCCTGTCAGATATTCTCTGATCCATTGCAGTGCCTTTCCTGTTACGTGTGCCTGATCCTCTAGCTTTTGCATTAACCTCTTGTGAGGAACTGTGTCGAACGCCTTCTTGCAGTCCAAGAAAATGCAGTCTATCCACCCCTCTCTCTCGTGTCTTACTTCTGTTACCTTTTCATAAAACTCCAGTAGGTTTGTGACACAGGATTTTCCTTCCCTGAAACCGTGCTGGTTGTCGTTTATAAGCTTGTGTCTTTCTAGGTGCTCCACCACTCTCATCCTGATGATCTTCTCCATGACTTTGCATACTATACACGTCAGTGACACAGGTCTATAGTTTAATGCCTCGTGTCTGTCTCCTTTCTTAAAAAGTTGGGACTACATTTGCCATCTTCCACGCCTCAGGTAGTTGCCCAGTTTCAATGGATGTGTTGAAGATTTTGTTAGTGGCACACACAACATCTCTGCTCCTCTCTAAGGACCCACGGAGAAATGTTGTCGGTCCCACCGCTTTTGAGGTATCGAGTTCACATAGCAGCTTCTTCACCTCCTCCTCGGTTGTGTGTATTTCATCCAGCACTTGTTGGTAAACCTCCCTATTCTGAATTCCTGGAGTCCTTCCTGTCTCCTCTGTAAATACTTCTTTAAATCTCATGTTGAGCTCCTCACATACCTCCTGGTCGTTTCTTGTGAACTCCCACCTTCCTTCCTCAGCCTGATTACCTGGTCCTTGACTGTTGTTTTCCTCCTGATGTGGCTATACAACAGCTTCGGGTCAGACTTGACTGTTGATGCTATATCATTTTCATATTGTCGCTGAGCCTCCCTTCTTACCTGTGCATATTCGTTTCTGGCTCTTCGGCTAATCTCTTTATTTTCCTGGGTCCTTTGTCTTCTGTATTTTTTCCATTCTCTATTACACTTAGTTTTTGCCTCCCTACACCTCTGGGTGAACCAAGGACTCGTTCTGGTCTTCCCATTACTTCCGTTTCCTTGGGGACAAACCTCTCCTCTGCCTCTTTGCATTTGGTTGTCACATATTCCATCATTTCTTTTACTGGTTTTCCTGCCAATTCTCTCTCCCACTGAACGTCTTGTAGGAAGTTCCTCATGCCTGTGTAGTTCCCCCTTTTGTAGTTTCGTTTCTCCTTCTTATTCTGCTCCCTCTCCACTTGTAGCTCAACTATATAATCAAAACACAGAACCAAATGATCACTAGCTCCAAGGGGCCTTTCATATGTGATATCCTCGATGTCCGAACTACTCAAGGTGAATACTAGGTCCAGTCTTGCTGGATCATCCCCACCTCTCTCTTTGGTAGTGTCTCTAACATGTTGATGCATGAGGTTTTCCAGTACCACATCCATCATCTTGGCTCTCCATGATTCAGGACCCCCGTGGGGCTCCAGGTTTTCCCAATCAATCTCCTTGTGATTGAAATCACCCATAACTAGTAACTTTTTTCTCCCCAAGTGGGCTCTTCTGGCCACCTCGGCTAGTGTGTCTACCATTGCTCTGTTGCTCTCGTCGTATTCTTCTCTTGGCCTTCTGCAGTTCTGTGGCGGGTTGTACATTACAGCAATTACCACCTTATGGCCCTCAGACTGAATTGTTCCTACTATGTAGTCCCTTTCGCCCATTCCATCCATTCCTTCCACTTCCTCAAATCCCCACCTGTTCTTAATGAGCAGTGCAACTCCTCCTTCCCCTCTGCTCCCTCTATCTTTCCTGAGGATTTGATATCCGGGTGGAAAGATTGCATCTGTTATCATCCTGGTGAGTTTCATTTCTGTAAGTGCTATTATGTCTGGGGATGTCTCCTTTATTCTTTCATGCCACTCCTCACATTTATTTGTTATACCATCTGCATTTGTATACCAAACCTTCAACTTCTTTTCTAAAACCGTAGTCTGGGGGGTACGTTGGGGTTGGGATAGTGGGAGATCTGATGGGGAACTATGGGTGGTTGGTGTGAAGGTGGAGTTTGTAATGTGTGTGTGTGTGTGTGTGTGTGTGTGTGTGTGTGTGTGTGTGTGTACTCACCTACTTGTGGTTGCAGGGGTCGAGACTCGGCTCCTGGCCTCGCCTCTTCACTGACCGCTACTGGGTCCTCCCTCTCCCTGTTCCATGAGCTTTATCATACCTCGTCTTAAAACTATGTATGGTTCCTGCCTTCACTACATCACTTACCAGACTATTTCATTTCCTAACAACTCTGTGACTGAAGAAATATTTCCTAACATCCCTTTGACTCATCCGAGTCTTCAACTTCCAATTATTATGTCATCTGTGTCCCATTTCTGGAACATCCTGTCTCTATCCACCTTACATATTTCACGCATTATTTTGCAGTCTTGTGTGTGTGTGTGGGTGCGTGTGGGTGGGTGTTTGTTAGGTTGTTTGTAAGTATATTCACCAATTTGTATTTACCAGTTTGTGATTGCATGGGTCAATCTCCATCTCTCTGCCCAGTCTCTGATCTTGCCACTTCCCAGATTCACTCCCTCTTAGCTTTCTTGACTGTGTCATATTCATAAAACTATATGAATAACTAAAGTGTAAGGAAGACTTGTCATTGCTCAATAATAACCCGCATGTGGGTTATTATTGAGCATAAAACTATACATAAAGCCTTCTCCTATTCTTTCGTCCAGGTAATTTGACTTTCTGACCACTATAAGGCTGAATACTTCCTGACATCCTCTGAAGCATCCAACTGTCTCCACGTGTACCTGTTTCCCGCCTCTCTAACTGTCTGGCACTGTCTACTCTATGGTTTTTAGGTGTTTTGCAAGCCGTTATGTTGTCTGCCTTGATTCTTCTGTCCTCTGGGACTAGTCTATGTTTTCTGATACGTCGTCCTAGTGTGTGTGTGTGTGTGTGTATATATATATATTTATATATATATATATATATATATATATATATATATATATATATATATATATATATATATATATATAGTGAAATTCGCCTACCCGGCGAGTTTTGAGTATTCGGCAAGGGTGTTCTCTGCTGAAATGGCAGAATTAAGTCTTGTTTTTGCCATAAATCAGCTAAAATTAATTGGATTATAATGAAAAAATATATATCATTGAATTTCATGTTATATTAAGTAAATTTAAGCTAATCTACGCTATAAATAGCAGGATTTAGTTAATAAAAATAAGCTAGTTAAAGTTAGGTTAGGTGAGGTTTCTAATTTAGGTATGGTCCAAAAATAAAACATTTTTATATCATTGCCAATGCTCAAAATCATTCACAAGTTTCCATGCGTCTTGTTGCAAGAGCAACAACAGGAGGAATGAGACAATGTTTGTCCAGAGTAAGACAGCGTAGTGACGCCAGTCAGTTCTCTCACAAAATGAGTAGTTGAGATCTTAACCTCCGCTCAGTAATAGTCATTCAGAAACTCTTATCTCACATCCAATCCCACTTCTACAACTAAGTGAATAAATTATATAGTCTTTAAATATTATTACCTACCTGCAGTGTTTGGGGAAAGTGAAGTTCAATTTGTTTGATATATGCAACACATTGTAGGAAAGAATATAAAGTCACAATTCCTTGAATGGAACAATACACAAATAACCCGCACATAGTAGAGAGTTTCTTACAGTTGTCCAGGACTCGGAATGAACACACCTTCTAATTTCTCGCTTTGAATTAATAATACGACAATTAGCATATTAAGCTTTTAAATCAGATGTTAGAGGATATGAGTGGATCCTTGACTTGATCCATTTAAATCTGCTGAAAGAGTAGCTTAGGATGGAGGGATGACCTAACTCACTCCTGCTGTGAACCTGTCAGCCTCGACCTGCTTTGTCACCACGGCTTCTTCCCTCACTCTTCCTTTACCTGTATCCTCCATACCTTCCCTTCCTCCACTAGTCATGTATTTGTAATTCCTTTATTACTCAGATGTTGACCAGTATATTAAAATTTCAACCAGCCTCTGCCACTGCTGAAATTATTATCAGGACTATAAAATGTACTCCGTAATTTGACTTACATGTGTCCTGTAATCTCTCTTCAGTCCAATTATTTAAATAAGTGATAGTTATTAAAATCGTAATACATTTAACACTAATTTTCTTCTTGTTTTTCTTAAAGCAATGTACTTTTCAAAATCATCCTTTGACCTTCCTGTCGCTATTATTTGTCCTAAACGTGTCCTCACATCAAATAACATCAAATAACGTGTCCTCACATCAAATAACATCAAATAACGTGTCCTCACATCAAATAACATCAAATAACGTGTCCCCACATCAAATAACATCAAATAACGTGTCCTCACATCAAATAACATCAAATAACGTGTCCCAACATCAAATAACATCAAATAACGTGTCCCCATATCAAATAACATCAAATAACGTGTCCTCACATCAAATAACATCAAATAACGTGTTCCCACATCAAATAACATCAAATAACGTGTCCCCACAACAAATAACATCAAATAACGTGTTCCCACATCAAATAACGTGTCCCCACAACAAATAACATCAAATAACGTGTTCCCACATCAAATAACATCAAATAACGTGTCCCCACATCAAATAACGTGTCCCCACATCAAATAACGTGTCCCCACATCAAATAACGTGTCCCCACATCAAATAACGTGTCCCCACATCAAATAACATCAAATAACGTGTCCTCACATCAAATAACATCAAATAACGTGTCCCAACATCAAATAACATCAAATAACGTGTCCCCACATCAAATAACATCAAATAACGTGTCCCCCACATCAAATAACATCAAATAACGTGTTCCCACATCAAATAACATCAAATAACGTGTCCCCACAACAAATAACATCAAATAACGTGTTCCCACATCAAATAACATCAAATAACGTGTCCCCACATCAAATAACATCAAATAACGTGTCCCCACATCAAACATCAAATAACGTGTCCCCACAACAAATAACATCAAATAACGTGTTCCCACATCAAATAACATCAAATAACGTGTCCCCACATCAAATAACATCAAATAACGTGTCCCCACATCAAATAACGTGTCCCCACATCAAATAACATCAAATAACGTGTCCCCACATCAAATAACATCAAATAACGTGTCCCCACATCAAATAACATCAAATAACGTGTCCCCACAACAAATAACATCAAATAACGTGTTCCCACATCAAATAACATCAAATAACGTGTCCCCACATCAAATAACATCAAATAACGTGTCCCCACATCAAATAACGTGTCCCCACATCAAATAACATCAAATAACGTGTCCCCACATCAAATACCATCAAATAACGTGTCCCCAAATCAAATAACATCAAATAACGTGTCCCCACATCAAATAACATCAAATAACGTGTCCCCACATCAAATAACATCAAATAACGTGTCCTCACATCAAATAACATCAAATAACGTGTCCCCACATCAAATAACATCAAATAACGTGTCCTAACATCAAATAACACCAAATAACGTGTCCTCACATCAAATAACATCAATCATAACAGCAAATCATATGATTTTGCGTTTCTTAATTTTAAATAAAAAAAAAGTGTTTTGTGTTGTTTAACTGTGGAGTTGTGTGAGCAACAATACCACTACCTCCTAACTCTATTAATATTGGTAGAATTACCGACAATATGTTAAGTAAAAGGACACATTAGTTGCATTTGTGTCCTTTTACTCCTAACTCTAGTTTGTCCAGCACAGCGAATTTTCTGTTGGTCACCATTTCATTATCAGTTGGTGTCCAGCTGGGCTTAGTGCCATTCCTTACTTCTTGGAATGTATTAGTCGTCGTATTCAAGGTTTGTGAGGTTTCTGTTCATCGAATATTGTTTTGGTGCGGACGAAAGAGGACACAGCCATGGTCACCCTCTACTGGACTCGCTCATATAAATCGTCCATCATTAATTTACTAGGGAAAACATCTGCACCGATTACATCTGCGATGTGACAAAGAGACAAAAGTCTTTTCCACCAGGAAGGAACTGCGTGATGGTGGAGACACCACCATCACGCAGACGTATAATACCAGCTGACTTGATTCATCTTATACGTAACAAACGAACCACTACTTAAAGTCTTTTACCAACATAGTCCTGCCAACACTCTATTTCCAGCAGAAACCTACCAGAGGTCTTCTACCAATAGTCTTCTGGTAACAATTCTTCCAGTAGAGTATTTTTCCAATAACGTCCAGACTTATAAACTTGAATCCTACCAACAGAATCTTAAGAAAACAATTCTGAAGTCAAGTATTTACCAAGAAGGTTACATACAGTGTGACTTTATACACGTCACAACACAACGTATGGCGGTGGAAAGTACATATTAGAAAGGAACTTTCACCTGTGAAATAAGCTTCTCCAATGAATAGTTTCCTTCAGTACTTACTGGCAGTGTCATATATCTCTGCAACATAGTGCACCATAACGTTCAGTATGTAATATATGTTAACATTCATACATCACAGTACATAACAGTATGGGAGGGACCAGCACACAGTCGTACTGGCCAGGTTGTGGCAGCCACCACCAACACAGTCGCACTGGCCAG
>WNWK01058948.1:0-10316 GCA_009830355.1 Cherax destructor | reverse complement strand
AAGATGAAGGTGAATCTCGTCCCCAGTAAACCCAAATCACCTGGTGAGCAGCGTTATTTCACTTATAGTCAACCTGGTGAGTGATCTCAAACTACTCAACATGGTGATTCGAGGGGCAGTATCCAGAGGGGCGTAAGCCAAAAATCAACGAGGAGCCAAAGTTAAAGGAGGTTGTATGCTTTCTGTGTAATAAGCCTGGTCACATCAGCCCCAATTTGGTCCAAAAAAACCCCCAAAACCTTGGGGAAAATTTATAATATCCTAATGACATGTCCCAGGAAGAAGTAGAAAAGGGGGGAGGGCCCCCTTTTAAAAAGCACTTGTCAGATATCCCTTCAGGAACATTCAGAGAAAAAGGAAGAAACCTTTAGGGATACTGGAGCATATTGCTCACTTATAAGAGAGGGAGTATTTCCCTTTCTGAAAAACCCCCTTTGCGGTCCCGTTCTGTTAGAAGTTTTTGAGGAGCAGTATTTTCTGCCCCTTTTACATCAAATCTATGTGCAGAGTAAATACTACACTGGGTATTTGCCCGTAAAAATTCGGAGGGATTTATGAAAGATGCGATGTTATTACCGGGTAATAACATTGAGTCTAAAAAATGTATGGAACCCATAATGATTAATTCTTCCCAGATTTTGGGCCCAAAAACGGGGGCACAATCCAAAGTGATGTCTGATGAGAATGTTAACTGTCCTTGGACGACTCTGATCTGGGACTAACCAATTTTTTTTACGGGGAAAAACCGGCCAGAGCCCGTAAATTTAGTGAACAGCCACAGATCAACCCTTTCCCTATTCCGGGTTGCGGGGATTGCCAGATGTCTCTGTTTCCATGCCTGAGGGACTGCCCTTTTCGGGAGGAACAAGGGAAAGACTCCTCACAAAACTCCGCTTTTGAGGCAGCTATGGGTAAATGAATTTTGGGGTCACCCAGTCAAATATCTTTTAAAATTAATTACTTAGTCTGCACGGGAAACTGGTAAGGAGGTGGGGGGGAAAAAACAGCAAACAGATAAATTAGGGGCCCAGAAAGTTTGGGTCTCATATCCAAACAAAAACCCATAACTCTTCTTTAGGGGGGCCCATTTGGGAAATACCAAAACTCAATACCGAATAACAAAAGAGTTTTTTTTGGCCAAAGTTAAAAAATGAAAGAATCATATTCGCTGTTTCCCAGAATGTCAGCAGGTCGGGAAACCTGGACACCCCATTAAACCTGCACCTTCCATCCCATTCCTGTTAATGGAGCCCCTTTTTTTCAGAATTAATAATAATAATAAAAAACTTTATTTAGACATGGTACAATGATACATAGTTGGGTAAAAGGGAAAATAGGTATTAATAAATGAAAAAACCCCCTAATATCGGCATTTGGGCATTCTTAGGACTATTTAATAGTAGAGTACATGGAAAAAAATTATATTTAAATAATTTAAAAAATAAGTATAATTGTGTATCTAAGTTATAAAGTTTGATTATAAATTGAACATATAAAATTAATATTAGCAAGGGAAAATAAGGGAGTGAGATAACAATTTAAAACAATTAGTTGCATTGCATTTAAACATTTTACGTGGTCATTATAATGTAAATGTTATAGAAACAGTTAGCTTAGTATGTATTATTCATAACAGGTTTTTACATTTAAGTGATTAAACAGGTTTTTACATTTAAGTGATTATTCTACTTTGTTGGGAATGTTTGATATTGAGCATTTAGGTTTGGGTGAGAAGGTGGTTTTTTAGCATCTTTTTGAATTAGGGTACAGGTAGGGTTTCTTTGGCAATGACAGGTAATGAATTCCAAATTTTCGTGCCTTTTATATGCATTGAGTTTTTACATAGTGTTAGATGGACACGGGGAACATCGAGGAGTGATCTGTGTCTAGTGTTATGGTCATGTGTCCTGTTAAAATTGGTAAGGAGAAGTTTGAGTGGTGGGTTAATATTTGCATAGAGTGTTCTATGTATGTAATAGGCACAGTAAAAAGTATGGATGTCTTGTATGGTGAGTAAGTTTAGGTTTTTGAATATTGGTGGACTATGTTGTCTGGAGTGTGAATGTGTTATTATTCTAACTGCTGCATTTTGTTGTGTTATTAGTGGTCTGAGATGAGTTATTGATGTAGAGCCCCATGCGCAGATTCCATAGGTGAGGTAGGGGTAAATGAGTGAGTGATATAGGGTAAGGAGAGCTGGTTGTGGAACATAGTATCGTATCTTGGATAGTATTCCCACGGTCTTTGAGACTTTCTTGGAAATTTGTTGTATATGTGTCTGAAATTTGAGGTCACTGTCAAGATGGATTCCTAAGAATTTTCCCTCTGTGAGTTTTGTGATAGGGGACCCGTTTATCATTATGTTAAGTGGTGCGTTTGTAGCTCTGTTCCCAAACTGAATAAAATAGGTTTTATAAATATTGAGAGTAAGTTTGTTAGTCATCATCCAGGTAGATATTTTCTGCAATTCAGTATTTGCAGTGTTGACCAGTATGTCTGGGCTTGGGTGCGAGATAACGTATGTAGTGTCATCTGCAAATAGTATGGGTTTGAGTAGTTGAGATGCATTTGGTAGGTCGTTAAAGTAAATGAGAAAGAGAAGTGGGCCAAGAACACTTCCCTGTGGGACACCTACGGTAATAGTTTGCGCGGTGAAGCTAGCTCCATTTGTGTACACATATTGGTTTCTGTTGCTAAGGTATGATTTTAGGTAGTTGAGGGAGTGCCCTCTTATACCATAGTGTGATAATTTTAAGTGTAACAGATCATGGTCAACTGTATCAAAAGCTTTACGTAAATCAATTAAGATTCCCACTGGGATTTCTTTTTTCTCAAGAGCGGTGTAAATTATTTCTAACATGTGTATAATGGCATCATTTGTATTTTTATTAGGCCTGAATCACAATTGACAGTAGTTGAGTACGTTGTTGGAGGTGACCACCCTCGCTATTTTGTGTATTGATGGGAAGGTAGAAGATTCGATGGATTTGTTAAAGAGTGTTGCAATAATTGGTGAGAGAACTTGAGAGGCTTTTTTGTATATAAAAGGTGGTAAGTTATTTAGGTCACCTGCTTTGTTTTTTAATGTGTTGATTATAAGTGAAACTTCTATTGGGTTGGTCGGGGCTAGGAATAGTGTGTTCGGATAGGTGCCAGTGAGATAGTCGTTAGGTGGAGTATTTGAACTTGGGATTTTGCTTGCCAGCTTTTTACCTATGGTGGAGAAGAAATCATTGAGTTTGTTTGCTATTTCAATAGGTGGGAGTAGGGGTTCATTTGGTTTTGTTAGCTTGATTGTTCTGTTTGTGGATATCTTTTTAGTTCCTAGAATTTCAGATAGGGTTTTCCAGGTCTTTTTTATATCACCTTTTAAGTTATGTAATCTGTTCTCATAGTACAATTTTTTTGACCTTCTTATCAGACTCGTTAGGTTTGATGAGTAGCATTTTGTTTGTTCTCTTGTTATTTGACCCATTCTGTACTGTTTTTCATATAGGTGCTTTATTTTAATGGATTTGAGTATGCTGGGGGTTAGCCAGGGACTATTTAATCTTTTAGCTGTGATTTGTTTAGTTTTTAGGGCAATGCTTATTATAAGGTATTGGGTCTTTTTAAGAAAATTATTAATACATAAGTCAGTATCTGGGAAGTTGTCTATTTCTGTTTGCCAGTCAGTGTTTGTCATAGCTGTTATAAAGTTATTTATAGCTGTCTCATTATGTAGTCTGAAGGTAACTTTAGTAGTCTCTAGTGGTAATTTTCCGAGGTTGGTTATGAGAAAGGTTGGGTAGTGGTCTGTGTATTGTCTGTGATTATGCCTGCTTTTAATGGGGATATGGTGTTAGTCCAGATATGGTCTAATAGAGAGGCACAGGTCTCAGAGATTCTTGTAGGTTTTGTTATTGTCGGGAACAGCAAGCAGTTGCTCATAGAGTTTGTGAATTCAGTTACTTGTGGGTCCTGATCTTGTAGGAGGTTTATATTGAAGTCTCCTGTGAAGATTAAGTGGTCTTTGTTCATGTGTGCATCAGTAATCATACTTCCTAATTTTTCACTAAATTGCTGAATAGATTGTGTAGGTCCACTACCTAAAGCTAAGTCTGGAAATCAATACTTATTCACAATCATGGATAGAGTAACTAGATATCCAGAGGCAGTTCCTATGCGCAGTATTAACACTAAAGCAATCCTTAAAGCTTTAACTAAATTTATTTCTTGCTTTGGAATTCCTAAATCTATTCAAAGTGATCAAGGTACTAACTTCACTGCCAAAGCATTTAGGGAAGCATTATCTAGGCTAGGAATAGTTCATAACCTATCCACAGCCTATCATCCTCAGTCCCAAGGCACCTTGGAAAGATTCCATCAGACGTTAAAAACAATGAGAACAATCTGCATGCATTTTCCTACAGACTGTGATGAATCACTTCCTCTGTTGCTATTCGCAATGAGAGAAACTGTGCAAGAGTCTACAGGGTACAGTCCTTTTGAGCTGATATTTGGGCACAATGTACGAGGTCCTCTACGTGTGCTCAAAGAAGGCTGGATGGGAGAAGACGCCTTCACAAACCTCTACAACCCTTCTTCAAGGTTGCAGGTAGCACGTCAGTTGGCTAAGGCTAACTTGAAGGCAGCTCAGAATACGATGAAACAGAGGTATGACAGAAACTCAAAGTTTCCCTCCTTCCATCCAGGAGATAAGGTGTTGGTACAGGAACCTATACCTGGCCACACCTTGAAAGCTAGATTTATGGGACCAATGCAAATCGTAAGTAAATTATCTGATGTAAATTATGTGGTATCTCTCCTTGACAAGACCTCAAAAAGCAAAACTTACCACATTAATCAAATTAAAGTCTTTAATACACCAGATAAAGTCCCAGTAATGACTCTGTCCTCTGCCTCTGATGACCCTGACTCTTTGCACTCTGAGATTAATGTAAAGCTTCCAAATTCGGTCCTCCTCAAGGACCCTAACCCTTTAATGTTGGGTTTGACCAAGTCTCAAGTAACTAATTTAACTGCGCTCCTACAGTCTTATCCTGATATTTTTTTCGGATGTGCCGAAAAAATGTACATTAGGATATCATGATGTAAATGTTGGAAACTCTAAACCTATTAAACTCTCCCCCTACAGAGCTAATCCTGAAAAACAGAGGCTACTTCAACAGGAGGTAGAATTTCTGTTAGAGCATGGGTTAGTGGAGGAGTCGTCTAGTCCGTGGGCTTCACCGTGCATCCTTGTTAACAAAGCTGATGGAGGGTTTCGAATGTGCACAGATTACCGTAAGGTGAATGAGGTCACAGTTGCAGATGCCTATCCTCTGCCACGTCTGGATGATGTAATCGACTTTGTGGGTAAGGCTACTTTTGTATCCAAATTGGACCTCCTTAAAGGTTACTATCAAGTACCTTTAACAGATAAAGCGAAGGAAATCTCTGCCTTCGTAATTCCAGGAGGTCATTATCAGTATACAGTGACTCCCTTCGGAATGAAAAACTCTCCTGCATCATTCCAGAGACTTATCCATCAGGCTATTAAAGGACTTGAAGGCACGGCCGCTTACCTAGATGATATAGTTGTTGTGTCGGACACTTGGGACCAACATATGTTTAGGCTTACAGCTCTCTTTGAGACCTTCCAGAGTTTCCATTTAACTGTTAATTTATCAAAGTCATCCTTTGGCCAATCTACTATTAATTTTTTTGGGCCATGCAGTAGGTAGTGGCAAAGTGGCTCCAAAATTTGCAAAAATTCTGGCCATTAAAAATTATCCAGTACCCCCTGACAGGAAATCCCTTCAACGTTTTCTAGGGATGGTGGGGTTTTACAGAAGATTCTGTAAAAATTTTGCAGATATTGTTGCACCTCTAACCTCACTTACCAGTCACAAAGTTCCCTTTAATTTGAACCCCAGAATGTCAAGATGCTTTTACGAAAGCAAAGAGATTACTTTGTACTGCACCCATTCTGTTGTCTCCAGACTTTTCAAAACCATTTTCTTTGCAGATTGACGCTTGTGAGTCTGAGGTGGAGGCAGTGCTTCTGCAATCTGGGGACAATGGGTTGCAGCCTGTGGCATATTTTTCGGCCAAATACCAACCACACCAGAGAGCCTACTCCACTATAGAGAAGGAGGCCCTGGCTCTCCTACTGGCATTGGAGCTTTTTGATGTCTACATGGGCCAGTCCTCACAGGTGGTCATCTACAGCGACCACAACCCTCTAGTGTATATCCAACACATGAAAAATAATAATACCAGACTCATGCGTTGGAGTATTAGGTTGCAACCCTACAATGTAAAAATTATACACATCCCTGGCAAAAATAATACGCTAGCTGATGTGTTGTCCAGAAGTAATTGCATTTAGTTAGGATTTGTTAGGGACTTTGGGTGGAACCAGCCCTTTTTATTCCCCTAGTGGTTTTTTTTTTTTTAGTGGGGAGGTGCCTGCTACCGACCGCAGGCACTTTGGACCTACGCTGCCCTACGTCTGCTGTCTCACTCTTAAGTTTAAAGCCGGACTTTGTCTCGAGAAAAGTTTAGCTTTATCTAATGAGCGGGATGGTTGAGGGGAAAGACGATCCCATTATTATAATGTGCCATGGCGGCACTCTACCCATTTGAGGTGGAAGCCTAGTCCTGAGCCCTCTTGGGGTGGGGTGTTGCCTGCAACATCTTTATTCGGAGCATGTTAAACACACCCACATAGGCTCCCCTCCAACCAGCGAACCATCGTTAAGGGTTTGGCGATGGGGCCCCATCATCAAATCAACGACTCGGTTCAGCCAATTATAATGCGAGTTTGACAATGACAAAGGTGACGTGGATACCACTCACAGTTTGTCATTGGAATTCCTGCATAGAGCTGGTTGTGGAAGGTTGCCGCTCTCTTTGGCTGCTGTTTTGCCTTGACAACCTGTGGCGTGCACTAAATACTACTCTTTCTGTATGTAGTGTACATATGTGTAAAGCCCTTTTCTATTTACTTGGTGAAGGAAAAGACAAAAGTCTGATATAATCATAATTGCTTGGTAAAGGAAATACAAATTCAAAGCATTTTCTACTGTGTTTCTTTGCTCCAAGCTCCCTTTTACACTCAGGTTAACAGGCCATTGAACCTGAGGATGTAATAATCAGTTACTAGACTATTCCACTTCCTGACTACTCTATGGCTGAAGAAATACTTCCTAACATCCCTTTGACTCATCTGAGTCTTCAACTTCCAATTGTGACCCCTTGTTTCTGTGTCCCCACTCTGGAACATCCTGTCTCTATCCACCTTCTCTATTCTACGCATTATTTTGTATGTCGTTATCATGTCTCCCCTAACCCTCCTGTCCTCCAGTATTGTCAGGACGATTTCCCTTAACCTTTCTTCGTAGGACATTCCCCTTAGCTCTGGAACTAACCTTGTCGCAAACCTTTGCACTTTCTCTAATTTTTTTACGTGCTTGACCAGGTATGGGTTCCAAACTGGTGCTGCATACTCTAGTATGGGCCTGACGTACACGGTGTACAGTGTCTTGAACGATTCCTTACTAAGGTATCGGAAAGCTATTCTCAGGTTTGCCAGTCGCCCATATGCTGCAGCAGTTATCTGTTTGATGGGTGCTTCCGGAGACGTGCTTGGTGTTATACTCAAACCAAGATTTTTCTCCTTGAGCGAGGTTTGCAGTCTTTGTCCACCTAGCCTATACTTGTGTGTGTGTGTGTGTGTGTGTGTGTGTGTGTGTGTGTGTGTTGCTTTAGGAGAATAAAATATCACACAACTTTTTACATAAACGGTCAAACCTGCGGCAACACACTTACATTTCACTCTCCAACGTCATCGAATTATGTGGCAGATTTTGTGAAGGTTTGAAGCTTAGCCACTGAGTGATTTGAAAAAAATATTTCAGCCATTCCAGGATGCTGTTAATGATTTCAGTAACTTTGGTCACAGGACATGTTAATATGCAAATTGTTCCATGAATATGATTCTCGTTATCGTACAAAAACATTAAAAGTTCGAAGCTGATTGGATGAGGCGTTCTTGAGTTATGATAGAAATAATTTACAATAATTGGACGAAGAAGAAAAAATAAAGATAAAAATCAGGCAACTTCTTGAAGATCCGCCTAACGAGATACCTAACAATAATTCATGCAATCTTTTAAAGCCTCCTTCAGGGTTACCTAATAAGCTGGACACATAGTTCAATGAATGTGAATTATAGTTGTTAAACTGCTTTAGTTATCGGCCGTTTTGCATCCTCCGGTACTGATGTTATTTGATAGAAGTGAGGAACAGGTTGATGCCAAAACATGTCACTAAGGCACAACCTGACCTGACCCAGTGACAACAACTTCATGCTCTACTGCAAATGGTATTTCTTTAAGATAACGACCTGAAAAATTCGTTCAGCTCTAGAACCGTTTAATTATAGAGGGTAAAAATCAACACTTGTATCAGATAAAGCAAAGTAGACGCTTGAAAATTATCTTACGAAATCTAAAGAGTTGCAAGGAGAAAAATATTAAATACGTCTCTCTCACTTTTTCACATCTTGACTTCCTAACATCTTGACTTCTGACATCTTGACTTCTCTGACATCTTGACTTCTCTGACATCTTGACTTCTCTGACATTTTTGAACTTATCTGACATCTTGACTTCTCTGACATCTTGACTTCTCTGACATATTGACTTCTCTGACATCTTGCCCACATTTTAACTTCTGGCATCTTTCTTAATGGGGTCTTGTCTTTCACTGATCTTTTTTTTACTAGTATGTTAACCTTCTGTTCCAGTGTTTTACTTTATTGTTATTGTATGTTGTTGTACGATAATGAGTGTTGCTGTTATTGTATTGTTCTTGTGTTTTACGGTACAGTTCTCGTGAGTTGTTGTATTGTTCTCGGATTTAATGTACTGGTTTGTGATGATCAGTATCCCAGTATCCTGGTGATGGGAATGAGGTGGGTATGTGATGCTCAGTATCCTAGTACCCTGGTGATGGGAATGTTGTTTGTATGTGATGCTCAGTATCCTAGTACCCTGGTGATGGGAATGAGGTGGGTATGTGATGCTCAGTATCCCAGTACCCTGGTGATGGGAATGTTGTGGGTATGTGATGCCTAGTATCCCAGTACCCTGGTGATTGGAATGATGTGGGATGTGATGCCAGTATCCTAGTACCCTGGTGATGGGAATGTTGGGTATGTGATGCTCAGTATCCTAGTACCCTGGTGATGGAATGATGTGGGTATGTGATGCTCAGTATCCTAGTACCCTGGTGATGGGAATGATGTGGGTATGTGATGCGTCTTGAGAAGTCTGTAGAAGACTTGTACTGCAACTTCTTTATTCTGCCAAACTGAAGAAGCACATTTCTGATGTATCCAGACCATAACATTTCTGATGTATCCAGACCATAACATTTCTGATGTATCCAGATCATAACATTTCTGATGTATCCAGACCATAACATTTCTGATGTATCCAGACCATAACATTTCTGATGTATCCAGACCATAACATTTCTGATGTATCCAGACCATAACATTTCTGATGTATCCAGACCATAACATTTTGATGTATCCAGACCATAACATTTCTGATGTATCCAGACCATAACATTTCTGATGTATCCAGACCATAACATTTCTGATGTATCCAGACCATAACATTTCTGATGTATCCAGACCATAACATTTCTGATGTATCCAGACCATAACATTTCTGATGTATCCAGACCATAACATTTCTGATGTATCCAGACCATAACATTTCTGATGTATCCAGACCATAACATTTCTGATGTATCCAGACCATAACATTTCTGATGTATCCAGACCATAACATTTCTGATGTATCCAGACCATAACATTTCTGATGTATCCAGACCATAACATTTCTGATGTATCCAGATCATAACATTTCTGATGTATCCAGACCATAACATTTCTGATGTATCCAGACCATAACATTTCTGATGTATCCAGACCATAACATTTCTGATGTATCCAGACCATAACATTTCTGATGTATCCAGACCATAACATTTCTGATGTATCCAGACCATAACATTTCTGATGTATCCAGACCATAACATTTCTGATGTATCCAGACCATAACATTTCTGATGTATCCAGACCATAACATTTCTGATGTATCCAGACCATAACATTTCTGATGTATCCAGACCATAACATTTCTGATGTATCCAGACCATAACATTTCTGATGTATCCAGACCATAACATTTCTGATGTATCCAGACCATAACATTTCTGATGTATCCAGACCATAACATTTCTGATGTATCCAGACC
>WNWK01058947.1:0-10316 GCA_009830355.1 Cherax destructor | reverse complement strand
ACATAGTCTTTAGTTACTAGATTAAGCTGCCCCTAATGCCATGGCATGCATTCTCCTTGCACTCAATTTCATTGTAACTACCAATATCTATGTAATCTGCAATAAAATAAAATTTACTTTACTTTACTTTACTTACTTTACTTACTTGACATAGAACATGTACGTATCTGATTCATGCGGAGGTAGGTTCCAGTTTTTTCGATCCATCTGTAGGGATGTTCACCAGTGCTGAGGAAAGTTTGGAGGGTGACCAAGGCAGTTGAAAATGATCACCTGTCAGTGTGTTTGTGACTATTTGAGTACTATTTCAGTACCTAATACAGTGGACCCCCGAGTTTCGTAAACCCCGGAAATCATACAATTATGTAAGTATAATATTGTAAGTGCTTTTGTAAGTGTATTTTTGGGGGTCTGAAATGGACTAACCTACTTGACATTTTTTCTTAATTAAGGGAGTAAATTCGTTCGTAATGGCACTTGAG
The DNA here is from genome assembly GCA_009830355.1 of Cherax destructor. NCBI lineage: Eukaryota > Metazoa > Arthropoda > Malacostraca > Decapoda > Parastacidae > Cherax > Cherax destructor. The sequence continues at coordinate 9,834 of WNWK01058947.1, read as the reverse complement.
CAGGCTTCTGGAATGAAGTTTTTACGAAACTCGGGGTCCACTGTATTAGTGTCAGAACAAAGATTGGCTATGAAATCACAAGAACTACTACAAATTGTAATTATCAGAACATAAAAATTATATAAATAAAAAAAAAAGAGAAAAAAAAAAAGGTATAATGACAACTGCAAGCAGCAGGACTCCATGCAGCTGTTGCGTGAGCATCAAGTGCCAACTTTGCAGTCTTATATCTCGGCAAGTACTGACCCTAAAATTTTTATTTAATAAAGATTTTTTTTCAAAATATTCGGAGTGCTGGGTGAGAGAATGTAGATCAATGTTTAGACAGTTAAGGGGCTAAATAGAAAAATTGCAATAATGTTACCATTATATTAAGCATGTTTTCTGTCTTGCCAATGATACTGTAAAGTGTAGTGGTCTTGGACATAAACCACCAATATTTTTGGGATTTAACACATTTTTACAATACTCTCCAAATCTCATCAGATTTGATATTCACTATTATTAGTCTGACCTATAGATCAACAATTATGATTGTGGTCATTTTGAGGTCACATGATAATAAACACTTTGAAACATCAAAACTTGAGTAATGACTTTTTTTTTTTTTAACACATTGGCCCTCTCCCACCGAGGCAGGTGACCTGAAAAAGAATAAACACTTTCATTACTCACACAATCACTGATCACTGTCTTGCCAGAAGTGTGCCAATACTACAGTTCAATAAACATTTTTTTTTAACACACCGGCGGTCTCCCACCAAAGCAGGTTACCCAAAAAAGAAAGAAACACTTTCACCATCATTCAACACTTTTACCATCATTCAACACTTTTACCATCATTCACACATAATCACTGTCTTTGCAGAGGTGCCCAGATATGACAGTTTAGATGTCACTCCAAACAGCCAATATTCCAAACCCCTTTAATAACCATTATATACCTCTTAAACTATACACAGTTGGAATCTGCAGACTAAAAGGATTTCACTAAATTATGTTTGACTTACTGACCTAGTCTAGAGGTCAATGTATGATCTCTGGGTTACCTCAAAATTTTTAACTAAAGATGCCGGAACAATGGGCTAGTAACCCTTTTCCTGTATAGCTTACTAAAAGAAAAAGAAGAAAACCGTCAAAGTGGGATGTTTGAATGTGCGTGGATGTTGTGCGAATGATAAGAAAGAGATGATTGTAGATGTTATGAATGAAAAGAAGCTGGATGTCCTGGCTTTAAGCGAGACAAAGCTGAAGGGGGTAGGAGAGTTTCAGTGGGGAGAAATAAATGGAATTAGGTCAGGGGTTTCAAATAGAGTTAGAGCTAAAGAAGGAGTGGCAATAATGTTGAATAATCAGTTATGGCAGGTAAAGAAGGAATATAAATGTATAAATTCAAGGATTGTGTGGAGTAAAATAAAGGTTGGATGTGAAAAGTGGGTTATAGTAAGTGTTTATGCACCTGGAGAAGAGAAGTGTAGAGGAGAGAGAGATTTTGGGAAATGTTGAGCGAGTGTGTGGGGAGTTTTGAACCAAGTGAGAGAGTAATTGTGGTTGGGGATCTAAATGCTAAAGTGGGTAAAAATGTTGTGGAGGGAGTAGTAGGTAAATTTGGGGTGCCAGGGTAAATGTAAATGGGGAACCATTAATTGAGCTATGTGTAGAAAGAGGTTTGGTAATAAGTAATACATATTTTATGAAAAAGAGGATAAATAAATATACAAGGTATGATATAGCACGTAAGGAAAGTAGTTTGTTGGATTATGTATTGGTGGATAAAAGGTTGATGGGTAGGCTTCAGGATGTACATGTTTATAGAGGGGCAACGGATATATCAGATCATTATTTGGTTGTAGCTACAGTTAGAGTAAAAGGTAGATGGGACAAAAAGAAAATGGCAACAGCAAGTAAGAGAGAGGTAAAAGTGTATAAACTAAGGGAGGAGGAAGTTAGGGTGAGATATAAGCAACTATTGGCAGAAAGGTGGGCTAGTGCAAGTATGAGTAGTGGGTGGGTAGAAGAGAGTTGGGATAGTTTTAAAAATGCAGTATTAGAATGTGGGGCAGATGTTTGTGGCTATAGGAGGGTGGGTGCAGGAGGAAAGAGGAGTGAGTGGTGGAATGAAGAAGTAAAGGGTGTGATAAAAGAGAAAAAGGTAGCTTATGAGAGGTTTTACAAAACAGAAGTGTTAATAGAAGAGCAGAGTATATGGAGAGTAAAAGAAAGGTGAAGAGAGTGGTGAGAGAGTGCAAAAGAAGAGCGGATGAAAGAATGGGAGAGGCTCTGTCAAGAAATTTTGCTGAAAACAAGAAAATTTTTTGGAGTGAGATAAACAAGGTAAGAAAGCCTAGGGAACGAATGGATTTGTCAGTTAAAAACAGAGCAGGGGAGTTAGTAGATGGGGAGCTGGAGGTATTGGGTAGATGGCAGGAATATTTTGAGGAACTTTTAAATGTCGATGAAAAAAGGGAGGCGGTAATTTCATGTACTGGCCAGGGAGGTACAACATCGTTTAGGAGTGAAGAAGAGCAGGATGTGAGTGTGGGGGAGGTGCGTGAGGCATTATGTAGAATGAAAGGGGTAAAGCAGCTGGAATTGACGGAATCATGACAGAAATGTTAAAAGCAGGGGGATATAGTGCTGGAGTGGTTGGTATTTTTGTTTAATAAATGTATGAAAGTGGGAAGGTACCTAGGGATTGGCAGAGAGCATGTATAGTTCCTTTATATAAAGGGAAGGGGATAAAAGAGAGTGTAAAATTATAGGGGAATAAGTTTACTGAGTATACCAGGTAAAGTGTATGGCAGGGTTATTATTGAAAGAATTAGAGGTAAGACAGAGAGTAGGATTGCAGATGAGCAAGGAGGCTTTAGAGTGGGTAGGGGATGTGTAGATCAAGTGTTTACAGTGAAGCATATATGTGAACAGTATTTAGATAAAGGTAGAGAAGTTTTATTGCATTTATGGATTTAGAAAAGGCATTTGATAGAGTGGATAGGGGAGCAATGTGGCAAATGTTGCAAGTGTATGGAATAGGTAGTAAGTTACTGAAGGCTGTAAAGAGTTTTATGAGGATAGTGAGGCTCAGGTTAGGGTGTGTAGGAAGAGGGAGATTACTTCCGGTAAAAGTAGGTCTTAGACAGGGATGTGTAATGTCACCATGGTTGTTTAATATATTTATAGATGGGGTTGTAAAAGAAGTAAATGCTAGGGTGTTGGGGAGAGGGTGGGATTAAATTATGGAGAATTAAATGCAAAATGGGAGTTGACACAGTTACTTTTTGCTGATGATACTGTGCTTATGGGAGATTCTAAAGAAAAGTTGCAAAGGTTAGTGGACGAGTTTGGGAGAGTGTGTAAAGGTAGAAAGTTAAAAGTGAACATAGATAAGAGTAAGGTGATGAGGGTATCAAATGATTTAAATAAAGAAAAATTGGATATCACATTGGAGAGAGGGATTATGGAAGAAGTAAATGTTTTCAGATATTTGGGAGTTGACGTGTCAGTGGATGGGTTTATGAAAGATGAGGTTAACCATAGAATTGATGAAGGAAAAAAGGTGAGTGTTGCGTTGAGGTATCTATGGAGACAAAAATGTTATCCATGGAGGCAAAAAGGGAATGTACTGAAAGTATAGTGGTACCAACACTCTTATATGGGTGTGAAGCATGGGTTGCAAATGCTGCAGCGAGGAGGAGGCTGGAGGCAGTGGAGATGTCCTGTCTAAGGGCAATGTGTGGTGTAAATATTATGCAGAAAATTCGGAATGTGGAAATTAGGAGAAGGTGTGGAGTTACTAAAAGTATTTGTCAGAGGGCTGAAGAGGGGTTTTTGAGGTGGTTTGGTCATTTAGAGAGAATGGATCAAAGTAGAATGACTTGGAGAGCGTATAAATCTGTAGGGGAAGGAAGGGGGTAGGGGTCGCCAGAAAAGGTTGGAGGAAGGGGAAAGGAGGTATTGTGGGCGGGGGGCTGGACTTCCAACAAGCATATGTGAGCGTGTTAGATAGGAGTGAATGGAGACGAATGGTTTTTGGGACATGACGATCTGTTGGAGTGTGAGCAGGGTAACATTTTGTGAAGGATTCAGGGAAACCAGTTAATTGATTTAATTGACTTGAGTCCTGGAAATGGGAAGTACAATGCCTGCACTTTAAAGGAGGGGTCTGGGATAGTGACAGCTGGGAGGGACAATTCTCAGCTGTCGATCTGAGCTCTCTGCAAAGACAGTGATTATGTATGAGTGTGGTGAAAGTGTTGAATGATTATGAAAGTATTTTTTTTTTTGGAGATTTTCTTTTTTTTGGGTCACCCTGCCTCGGTGGGAGACAGCCGACTTGTTGAAAAAAAAAAAAAATTCATGTAATTTTAACCCTTTCAGGATCGAGACCCCGATCCTTAACCCTTTCAGGGTCCGTCCCGTAGGTCACGGCTTTGAACAGGTCCAACCATAGATCTACTCCATAAGCTCAGCTCACTTAGATACTGTGAACGGTAAATTTGGGCCAGATAGAGAGAATACATCTATGTGGTAAGTGTCACCACAAAAAACAAATCCTCAGCAGCAGTGCATAATGAGAGAAAAACTGCGACTGTAATTTTGGTTTAAAAACAGCGACTTTGCAGTGTTCATTCGTATGTTTTTACAGTTGTATTCGTGATTTTTGGTCTCATTTGATAGAATGGAAGATATATTACAGAAATAGAGATGATTTTGATTGGTTTTAGTATTGAAAATGGCATGAAACTGAGCTCAAAGTAGTGGAAATGTTCAATTTTTGTCAATGTTAAAGGGTAAACAAATGTCATCATGAGTTAAATTATAATCAAAGAAGTGCAAACCCAAAGGGCAACAGTCATGAGTCTAAAACGTCAGTGGTGGGTCTAATATACATTCACGAATGTGGTGATATTATTTATACAATTATTACAATATTACATAACAGTAAATCTTCTATTTTTGGTGTAATACAAATTCATTATGTGAAAAAAAAAAAATGGAATTATTGTAAAGCCTTAAAACATAACTAATGAACGGAGGAAATGTTAGTTTAGTGCCAGGAATGCCTGCATTGTTTATTCGGGACCCTATTTTGAAATTGGAATATTTTGAACTTTGTGTTAAATTGGCCAAATTACCAATTTCTGATCACTTTATTGGATAGTTGAAACAGTTGATTGGGCAATTTCTTGTGCTCAATCGATAAAATAAAAGAATACTAGCGAAATATAGCAAGAATTTGGTCGACTGGAAAAAATGTAATTGCCTAAAAAGGGAGTCAAACTCAGCAAAATCACCGATGTGTAAAAATTGCTGAAACATCAAAATTCGGAGCGTAATTTTGTCAAATTTCCATCAAATTTCACACTTTTTTTTTAATTACTTTTAGAAAAAAATTCTCTACCATTTCCATAAGAAAAAATAACCAAATTTTTTTTTGAAAATTCTTGGGCCCTGGCTGTCACTCTGAGATTTAGCCTCTGACCTCAAAGGGTCGAAAAAAATTGATTTTTCTTATGAAATAAGAGAATCTTTTCCCAATGGTAATGACACCAAAAGTACGAAATTTGATGGAATACTTGCCCAAAAATTTCATTTGCGTTAGCGATATAGGCGATATTTACACTTGGGGATTTCCCCACTTGAGCCCTATTTTTGGCTAATTCCATTGTTCCAGCGACTAAAAACATAGCTATTTCGCTAGAACTCCATTAGTTCTATCGATTGAGTACAATGATTATTATTATAATCAAAAGAAGCACTAAACCACAAGGGTCATACAGCGCAGCGGGGCAGGGCAGGATGCAGGGAGAATGGGAGTAAGAGGGAGAGGGATGATTAGTAGGTTATAGAGTGCAGTGGGGCAGTGGATAGTGCAGGGATAGAGGGTAGCAAGAGATTGAGGTAGAAGGGACTGAGGGAGTGCTAGAGGCATAATCTTTAGAGTTTGTGTAGTAAATCAGTTGTTGTCAAAAAGTCAATGAGAGAGTCAGAATTAAAGGAGGGCCCATCAGCAAGAAGGAAGGTAAAGAAAGGGAATCGAGCAAGAATGTTGGAGGTAAAATTCCGGTGCTCGTTGATAGAGTGGGCAGTCCAACAGAATATGCCAACAGATACTGGAACCGACAAGGGTCAGAGGGACAGGGAGCCCTCCATGAGATCCCAAGAAGACAAGTGGGCTGATGCGAAACGGGAGAGAGAAGTTTCCCAACATCAACATTGGTGAAAAAAAGGCCAGAAACCTATATTTGGGTTTTAAAGGGGGAATGAAGTTTGTTATGTGGGGGGGTCAGACCAACATTTTTTAACGGTGCAAGGTGAGTAGCAATGACAGCAAAATAGTCTGTGAAGGGAAACCCCCTCTATATGAAACGGGAAAGGGTTTTTTTCCCCCGCTGACTGCGCAGCAGTGTCTGCCTGTTCATTGCCCTCCCCCAACATGAGGGGGGACCCAACAAAAACAATATCTTTGTGTTTGTTTTAGAGATACGAAAAACCCAAAAAATTAGATACGAAGAAGGGGGTGAGGTGTATCAAATTTTCGGATAGCCAAAAAGCACTAAGGAGTCTGAAACAACCACAAATGGTGACACAGGCAAAAGATGCATTTACGGATATGCTACAAGAATGGCATACAATTAGCCATAAAATGCTACCCGGGGGATAATAGATGACCTCGCACGACGCCCCCCGGGGGGAACACTGCTGCGAACTGACAGGGCCAGAAGACTTGGAACTGGGGGTTTTACACTGCGAGGGCATGGGAATAAAAAAAGGGGGCGGAAAAGAGAGCAAAAAGGGGCCGCCGTAGGGCATTTGGGTTTTTTCTGCATGGCAGGGAAAAGAAAAGACACGGACAGCAGGTTTTTCCCCCGGGGGGGGAAAGGGACCCCCACATGAACATAGAAAGGTGGTAGCTGAAAAGTAGACAAAAGCAAACCCCCCAAAGGGGAAAAAAAGGGACAAAAAGGGGGCCCACGAACAAAAAAGTGTGTTTACTAATATCTGTGACCCCCCCTTTTACATGGAAGGTTTTGGGGGGGTCATGAGAGCGAACATAATAGGAAGGCAATGTGCACGATTGAGTACAAAAAACCCCCTTTTCCATTTTTAACATTTTTAAAAAAATAGTCGGAAATTGGAAATTTTTGGGCCAAATTTACACAAATTTCATAAGATACCAATTTCAAAAAGGGGGTTCGGGAATTAAAAACAATTTAAAAATTAAAAATAACATTTTCTTGTTCATTTTTCCCCCCGGCCCCCTCTTATATTACTTTTTTGCTTTCCATTTTGAATTTTTTTTTCCAAAAGTACAGTCCCCCCCCCAATTAAGCCCCCCCAAAATGTACAATGTAATAAATTGGGGGTGCTTTTGGGATTTTTTTTGAAATGGACTAACCTACTTGACATTAAAGAAAGAAATTTTTTGAAGGCATTGGGAGAGGCTTAAAAAAAATTTTTTGCTCGTAGGGGGACTGTACAAGATTTACTTTAAGATACTGCATTATTTTAATTTTATAATAAAAGGGGGCGTTTAAACCCCACGGGGGTTATGGGGGCATTTTTTTTAAAAAATGATATAATATCAGCGCACTTGTTTAAGAATACAAACTCACCAGTTGAATTTTTTGGGGATGAAAGGGGATTTGTTTACTTTTGAACAGGCAAATATTGAACATTTCCGTTTTTTTTGAGCTAAATTTTCCCCCCCAAAAACCCAATCAATATCATCTCTTTTTTTTAAAAATATTTTCCATTCTATCAAATGAGACCAAAAAAATGAGAATACAACCATAAATACCATACAAAAATAAACTGCAAAGTCGCTTTTTTAAAACCAAAAAAAACCAAGATTTTTCTTCTCATTATGCCCCTGTGCTGCATTTTTTTTATACTGCTCGCACTGAAGGAATTCTTTCATATGTAGGCCTACCAGTTTTTTTCCACCAGATTTAAAGGGGGCCCCAAAATTTTGGCGTAAAATATGGGACCAACATGGCCCCCAAGCCGAAAAAGGACAGACACTGAAATAACATTTTTGGGGGTTATTATGAAAATTTAAAATATATACAGTTTATTATTGCTTTTTTCTTAGATAATACACCCTTTTTGCCACGTGATACCCCAGGATTATGTTGTGGTTAAAGACAAAAACAACATGTTATGGATTTTTGAGTTGGCCGTCTCCCCCCCAAAGGGAGGGTGCCCAAAAAGAAAGAAAATCCCCAAAAAAAATACTTTCATCATCATTCAACACTTTCACCTCACTCATACATAATCACTGTCTTTGCAGAGGCTCTCGGGGTACGACAATTTTTGGAATACATAGTGTATTTTTTATTTGGGACTGTGTACTCCAAACATATTTTGGGGATGAGAAACATAAGTTAATATAGAGAAAGGTACAGGGGGAAGCCGAGTTGTAGTGATGTCAGCCAAGTTGAACTGTTGTGGTCCCCCCATGACTGTCCGGGGGGTGGGCGGGGGGAATAAGTATTCAAAAAATGTCCCTTTTGGCAGATATGTTATAGCTTCCGTTATTAAAAATCCCCAATTTTTTTACTACTTTTGGGGGTTTTTAAAAAATGGTATTTCCTAAAAAAACCTCCAGATTAGTTTTAATTTCCTGAGTAGCAGATAAGTTTTGCCGGTTTTTTTTAACCCCCGGGGGGGTTAGCCACCCGGGGAAAAACCCCCGAAAGTCAGTGGCCATCGAGGACTATCTGTCTTATTTCCATTAGGTCCTCAATCTTGTCTCCCAGGAGGGGGGCCCCCCCAGGACTAACCCCCCAGGTCCCCTTTATTTCCCCAAAAGGGAAATGACAACGGGTTTTAAGGGAAAAAGCGCCTGAATGTTTCCACCTGCCGGGGAAACAAACCCTTTTGGGGCCCCCCGTGTGTGAAGCAAGAGTGGGACAAAGAACATTATCCAGGGGGAAAAAAGGGGGGAAAGTATGAGAATATAGTGATACCCCAAACACCATATGGGGAAGCATGGTTTTGAATGTGGCAGTGAGGAGGAGGCTGGGGGGAGTGAAGATGTCAACCCCCCGGGCAATTTTTGGGGGGGAAAATTAAGCAGAGAATTCATAGTTTGGGGGGTTAGGAAGAGGGTGGGGGTTTCAAAGATATTATCCAGAGGGTTGAGGGGGAAAGGGTTTTTTGGGGGTTTGGGCAAAGCAAAATTGGATGAGTTGGAATGTAAAAAATCAAAAGGAGGGGGAAAAAGGGGAAAAAAAACCCCCAAAAAGGGGTAAAGGTTTTTTTTACCATAGGCTTGGCATCCAACAGGATTGGGGGGATGTAAGATATGAGTGGAGATATGTGGTTTTTATGACTTGACGGTTTTTGAAGTGGAGCAAGGTAATATTTATGAGGGATTAAAAAAAAAAAAAACCCCGCTGGTCTTGAGTCCAGGAGATGGGAAATACAATGTCTGGGAAAACCCCCAAAGGGGGGGTGGGGGAAAAAAAGTTTGGGGGGGTATTTGAACTGTAGTACTGGCATGTCTCTGGCAAGACAGTGATGGGAAAAATGTGAAAAAGTGTTTTTTTTTTGGGTCACCCTACTTTTTGGGGGGGGACAGCCGGTATATTAAAATTAAAAAAAAAAAAATAAATTTTTGACAAAGGAGAATCAAAACCCCCCCAAAAATGGAGTCTTTATAATCTATCAATTTAAAAAAATGATAGTTTTAAAAAGGGAAAAAAAATTTTTTCACAAGTTATGATGTCCAAAGAAATGCTTATTGTCCTGTCACCTTTTAAAAAAAACCCATAGGTCAAACGAGCTAAGGTTAATAGAAGATAAACCTTCATACCAAATTTGAAAAGA
>WNWK01058946.1:0-10316 GCA_009830355.1 Cherax destructor | reverse complement strand
CCCCAACCACAATTACTCTCTCACTTGGTTCAAAACTCCCCAAACACTCACTCAACATTTCCCAAAATCTCTCTCTCTCCTCTACATTTCTCTCTTCCCCAGGTGCATAAACACTTACTATAACCCACTTTCACATCCAACCTTTATTTTACTCCCATAATCCTTGAATTTATACATTTATATTCCTTCTTTACCTGCCATAACTGATTATCAACATTATGCCTCCTTCTTTAGCTCTAACTCTATTTGAAACCCTGATCTAATCCCATTTATTTCTCCCCACTGAAACTCTCCTACCCCTTCAGCTTTGTCTCACTTAAAGCCAGGACATCCAGCTTCTTTTCATTCATAACATCTACAATCATCTCTTTCTTATCATTCGCACAACATCCACGCACATTCAAACATCCCACTTTGACGGTTTTCTTCTTCTTCTTTAGTAAGCTATACAGGAAAAGGGTTACTAGCCCATTGTTCCCGGCATTTTAGTTGACTTTACAACACGCATGGCTTACGGAGGAAAGATTCTTATTCCACTTCCCCATGGATATGAAAGGGAAAAGCAATAAGAACAAGAACTATTAAGATAAAATCAAAGAAAACTCAGATGAGTGTGTATACATAAACGTGTACATGTTTGCGTAGTGTGACCTAAGTGTAAGTAGAAGTAGCAAGACGTACCTGAAATCTTGCATGTTTATGAGACAGAAAAAAAGACACCAGCAATCCTACCATCATGTAAAACAGTTTCAGGTTTCTGTTTCACAGTCACCTGGCAGGATGGTAGTACCTCCTTAAGTTTCAGCAGCATAACATTTTCAGTGAGACCTACTCTTTCATGAGTTGCTTTAAATTATTAGCCTTACAGCTTTTAAGTCTATCTTGTATTTCAAAGTGATTTAATTTTAGGATGGTGTTGGTCACTGAAGTTTACTTACTTTAATATACCATTGTCCAGTTGGTGCATGTAGTGGATTTATAGGCTAAAATGTTCTTTTCAAGGTAAGCTTTTCATACTTAATATTATAGTCCAGGTGGCAGAGAGTACACTTGATTTGTTGTGTGTTTAAAATACTAATTGCTTTAAAAAATTTCCACAGGTGATCTGATAGATGGGTTGAAGAGCAATGGCATTGATTACTACTCACACCTCTTAACCGGCTACATTGGTTCTGCGTCCTTCCTTCACAAAGTGAAAAGTGTTGTGGAACACCTGAAGACAGTCAATCCTAACTTAATATATGGTAAAACAAGTACTATCATCAAGTTTATCACATGATGAGGAATGTGGAATGTAAAACTTAGGGAAGAGGATCATTGTGGAATGTAAAAGTGAAGGGAAGGGATCATTGTGGAATGTGAAGGGAAGGGATCATTGTGGAATGTGAAGTTAAGATGGATCATTGTGGAATGTGAAGGAAGGGGATCGTTTTGAAATGTAAAAGTGAAGGGAAGGGGATCATTGTGGAATGTAAAAGTGAGGAAATGAGATAATTTTGGAATGTAAAGAAGGGCAAGGGGATCATTGTAGAATGTAAAAGTGAGGGGAAGGGGATCATTGTGGAATGTAAAAGGATTTGATATCAGGTGTAAGATGTGCACATAGTAGCTAACTCAGATGTAGCTGCACTTGTTCAGCATACAAAGTATCAGAATTATTGCGGATTTTAGTGTAGAAAAATGCCTCTATTGAAGATACTCAGGACCATTGACTTGGTGAAATATGACATGCTGGTAGAAGGAGCAAGACCAGGAGGAAGGGGTCACAGATGTTTAGTTAAGTAAATACCCATATGTACTAGAAATGTATAAGTAGATATTTTTCAGTTTGTAGAGCAAGCTTAATTCACTAACACGGAACTAAAAGAAACTTATTCCATAGATAATTTTTTTTCAATGCACCGCCATATCCCATCGAGGCAGGGTAACCTAAAAGAAAAACTGAGTTTTTCCTTTTACATTTAGTAATTTATGCAGGAAAAGTTTTTACTATACCCCTGCTCCTGGCATTTTAGTCGCCTCTTAACCCTTTGAACCCTTTGGGGTCCCAGGCCTCTCCGAAACTCGTTCTCAGGGTCGCAAATTTTTGGAAACAAAAAAATTATTTTTCTTATGAAATGATAGAGAATCTTTTTCCGATCACAACGACACCAAAATTATGAAATTTGATCGAAAACTAACGGAATTATGCTTCCGCAGTTAGCGGTATCGATGACATTTACGCATCGGCGATTTCGCCCACTTTGAGCCCTATTTTCGCAAATTCCAATGTTTCAGTCTACTAAAATTATAGCTATTTCATAGAATTCCATTTGTTCTATCAATTGAATACAAGAAACAGCCAATTTACCGATTTCAACTACCCAATAAGGTGGTCACAAATTCGCAATTTGGCCAATTTCACACAAATTTCAAAAGATGCCAATTTCAAAATAGGGTCCAGAATAAATGAGACAGACATTCCTGGCACTCAAATAACATTTTATCTGTTCATTAGTCACGTCTCCAGGCCCCTTTTACATTACTTTTGCTTTCCATTTTGAATTTTTATTCTCACAAAAAATAAAAATTTACTGTTATGTATACAACTGCATCATTGTAAAAATGATATAAATAATATCAGCGCACTTCTGCAAGAATATTAGACTACCCACTTGATGTGTATTGGACGCATGGCGTGATTTGTTTACTCTTGAACATAGGCAAAATCAAACATATTCGCATTCTGCGCTCAGTTTCAAGGTACAGTGGTACCTCGAGTTACGATATTTTTGTTCGAGAATGCTATTCAAGTGCCATTACCAAACGAATTTATCCCCATAAGGAATAATGTAAAATAGACTAGTCCTTTTACACCCCAAAAATATACTTACAAAAGCATTTAAAAAATAAACTTACATAAAAGGGCGATTTTGGGGACCATCGTAACTCGAGGTACCACTGTACTTGTCATCGTGAAACCAGTCAAAATTATCTCTTTTCTGTAATACTGTATATCATCCATTCTATCAAATGAGACTTAGAAAACGAGAATACAAGCATAAATACCATACGAAAATAGACTGCAAAGTCGCTGTTTTAAACAAAAACACGGTCAGTTTTTTTTTCCTCATTATGCACTGTGTGGTGCAGGATTTTTATACTGCGCACACTGACCGCATTTTCTCACATCTGGGCCTACCAGCCTGTTTCTGCTTGATTTGAGGGCGCTAGAATTTAGGCGTACTAGTACGACAAAACCCTAGCGCGTAAGCCGTACTAGTATGGCCAAACCCCGAAAGGGTTAAGACACTCCTGGCTTACAAAGAAAGAACTCTTTTCCACTTTCCTGTGGAAAATACATAAATTTGAATTGATAATTTCACATTACATATAGTGAAAATAAATTACAGCAAAACCACTTTTAACAAAGACATGAAATAGTCGATGATATGGGAATACCAACAAATTGTAGTTCATAAAAACATACAAGAAGTTTCTTTGTGTGTGTCTTGGAACACATTATTGTACCATGTCACTTAACATTTTTCAGCTAGAAGAGGTCATGTAACATGGTACACTGATAATGGTTCCTCTTTAACTGCAAGAGGAAATATAACGTCTTCTTTCAACAAACCAACCGTATCCCACCAAGGCAGGGTGGCCCAAAAGAAAAACAAAGTTTTTTTTTTTTTTTTAACTTTAGTAATGTATACAGGAGAAGGGGTTACTATCCCTTGCATTTTAGTCACCTTTACGACACACATGGCTTATGGAGGAAGAATTCTGTTCCACTTCCTATGGAGGAAATGTAACATGTACAATGATAATAGTTCCTCTTCATCTGGAAGAGGAAATGTAATATTCCACATTGATACTGATTCCTCTTCAACTGGGAGAAGCTGTTTGACATGGTGCAATGCTACTTGTTCTAAGTCTGTTAATTGTGGTGGTTTTCTATCATGAAATGAAATGTAATAATAATTGTTTTTAAACTATCAGTCATGTCCAACCAAGAAAGGGTAGTCCATAGGTAACAGTACAATATGGTATGTATATGTCATTCTCCCTAGGTAGTAGGTTGGTAGACAGCAACCACCCAGGGAGGTACTACCGTCCTATCAAGTGAGTGTAAAACTAAAGCCTGTTATTGTTTTACATGATGGTAGGATTGCTGGTGTCTTTTTTTCTGTCTCATAAACATGCAAGATTTCAGGTACATCTTGCTACTTCTACTTACACTTAGGTCACACTACACTTTCATGTACAAGCATATATATACACATCCCTCTGGGTTTTCTTCTATTTTCTTACTAGTTCTTGTTCTTATTTTTCTTATCTCCATGGGGAAGTGGAACAGAATTCTTACTCAGTAAGCATGCATGTTGTAAGAGGCGACTAAAATGCCGGGAGCAAGGGGCTAGTAACCCCTTCTCCTGATATATTACTAAATATAAAAGGAGAAACTTTTGTTTTCCCTTTTGGGCCACCCTGCCTCGGTGGGAAACGGCCAACATGTTGAAAGAAGAAAGAATGTCATTCTCGAAGCTGTGTGACCCTTCAGTGTTTCCCCATGAATAAAATACCTAAATGTTACCTTGCTCACACTCCAACACCACATCAAGTCACAAAAACCATTTGCTTCCACTCCACACATGCTTAGATGTCCAGCAAGTGTATGTGAACATGTTAGATAGGAGTGAGTGGAGACAAGTGGTTTTATGCTTGATGTGCTGTTGGAGTGTAAACACGGTAACATTTAAAAAGGAATTCAAGAAAACTGATTAGCCAGACCTGAGTCCTGGGGTTGGGAAGTACAGTGCCTGCACGCTGAAGGAGGGGTGGGGATATTTGCAGTTTTGAACTATAGTATCACTGCCACTGGCAAGGCAGTGATGGAGTTAGTGATGGTGAAAGTGCTTCTTTGTTTTTGAGTCACTCTACCTCGGTGAGGGAGGGGTAGGGTGATTTGTTGATGGTCGCCCAGGATACTAAAATTTACACCATTTTCTTTGATTGTAGCATTGTACTTGAACTTACACTTTGATGCAGATTTTTTTCTTCTTTACCATTCTATACTCATTTTCAATTTAGCTTGAATATTATCTTAGTTAAAGAATTGAATGGTCTGAATAATTATGTAGTAGAAATTTTTATGAGAGTTTGGAAGATGTTGATATTTTAAAAGCTCTTGGTAGCACCAGAGAAAAATAAAATAACATTCAGTCTTGTATTGACATATTTCTTCTTAATATTCTCTGTAGTGTTCTGGAATAAACTACCTCTTACTGTCTTAATATGATTAGGTGGGTTACACTGTACTGTTTTTTAAGGTCTTCCTCTCAAGGAAGGTGCCTTAATGCTGGTGAGGGGCTCTTGATCCAAGGAACAGGACTTATCCTCTTCCTAGAATCAAACCTGAGTGCTTCCCATTTCCCAGGCTCTATGTGATCACTGTGGGTTTTGGACTTTTTCATGGTTAAAATAAATACAATTTAAAATGGTTTATAAGGTACAGTGGACCCTGGTTTTCGAGGGGTGCAGAAATTGAGCAATTCGCATTTCAAGTACTTTTTTTGGTTAAATTTTCCCCTGGATTACGAGCATTCGCTCGGAAATCATGTGTAAGAGACGCGTCTGTTCGCCTGGGACGCCGCTTCTCGCGCGTACCACACTCAGTCTGTCTGTCTTTCGTTGAGTTAGCAATACTCCGTGGATTCATCCATTATTTTTGTGCTTGTTTATTGATTGTGACTGTGAAATAAGCCACCATGGGGACAAAGGAAGTTCAGAGTGCCAACCCTTTGGTAAAGAAGGTGAGAAACAAGATAAATTCAAGGAAGAACTTGTAGCAAAATATGAAAGTGGCGTAAGTGTGGCCGAGCTCCTGGATTTATGGCAAGTCGACATCAACAATCTGTTCCATCCTGGTGTAGAAAGCAGAAATCAAAGGAAGCTGATGTTACAAAAGGAGTAAATATGGCAGGGAGTGACTTCCAGAACTTTGAACTACGCTTGAGAAAATTGTGGCCAGAATGTGTCCCAAAAGAAGGATTTTGAAGGGTTTGAGGCTGACCCTGAGGACCCTATACCTATTGTGGAATGTATTTTGTCTTTGGGAAGTCCATGGGGTTGGATGTGAGTGGCGAGGATGTGGAAAGAGTTGGTGGAGGACCACAGGGAAGAGCTAACCACTGAAGAGCTGCAACACCTTCAACTGGAACAGCAACAGACCGCAGCTGAGGATATTGCTTCAGAGGAGGAGGAGGAAGAGAGGAGGGAGAATCTGCCGTCTTCAGTGATTAAGGACGTGTGCAAAGTGGAGTGAGTCCAAAGTTTTGCGGAGAATTATCACCCTAACAAAACTTGCAACCGTGTCTGCAACATGTTCAATGACAATGTCTTGTCCCATTTTAGGAAAATCTTAGAGCGCCAGAAACAGAGATCTCTGGACAGATTTTGTGCGACAGGGTCCAGTGCCAGTAAAAGACAGAGCCAAAATGCTCTGCATACAAGGGGCTTTTGGCATGTACTACACTCAACTACTACATTCCTTTGTACAACTATGTATCATTATCATGTCCAAATAAAAATTAATTATTTATTATATAACCCCAGAGAGGGCTTTGATACCTGAAGTCCTTATGAAGGGATTCCCCTTCCAAACAATAAACTCTCCTCCCTCTCCCTCCTTGCCTTCTTCAATACGCCAACAAGAGTCTTCAGTAAGGGTATGTAATGTTTATGTTTATTTATCATTGTTTTCTGTATGTAAAACTATAGTTATTCTTTAAAAAATGAATTTTGTGAATATTTTTGGGTGTCTGGAACGGATTAATTGGATTTACATTATTTCTTATGGGAAATATTACTGGTTTTTGTCCATTTCAGATTTCGAGCAACCTTCTGGAACGGATTAATTATGAAAACCAGGAGTCCACTGTATTTTAATTATTATTTTCAGATTCTACCAACTTCAGTTTGATTTTACTTTTTTGTTTTTATTAATTGAAAAATGCATTTCCTTACAGTGTGTGATCCAGTGATGGGAGACAATGGGAAGATGATATGTGCCAGAAGAATTACTACCACTGTATAGGAAGGATATTATACCCCTTGCAGATATTATTACACCAAACCAGATGAAGCAGGTAAGTGTTTCTAATCAGCTTCCTGTAGATTGTATGTAGGTCATATTCACCTCACTCACTGCAGTTCCACATATTGTTGAATGTTCTGGTGTTCATCTACTCGCATCTCTTACTCTTGTAATCATCTTTCTCTTGTAATCTTGTGTCACACTAATATTCATTCTTTTTTTTTTTTTGGTCACAATTATTTTCCACCAAAGGAAACACATTGATCATCACTCATTCCCTAGCAGTTTTTGAAGTCCGTAGACATGACAGTTTAAATTTTACCCATCAAGTCACAGCATCCCCACCCCTCCTTCAGAGTGCAGGCATTATACTTCCTATTTTCAGAGCCCAGAGGTTCTTGATGAGGTTCAAGTCGGGGGAATTTAATGGGCAGTCATCAAAGAAGGGTCCTCACATGCACAAAGCCACTGAAGAACAGATTTCTCAGTATGGCATGGAACCCTGTCTTAAAAAAACCTTGACTGCGTAAAAAAATTGGATACAAGATCACAAAGCAATTCTAAGTACTGTATGTTAATACAGTTAATTCTAGTGGGGAATGTCTTTCAGACTTCCCTGGATGTGCTTTTGGTGTGGGCAATATCATCAACATCATTCTCAAGAACACACACACACACACTTTGATGGCTTCTACTATTTCCTTCATTTGATGACCTGCGATGTAATCCAATGATCTGTGCAATAGCCTCTTGTGCCAGTGACTTTCTCCTACCCATATTAATTTGTCTATAGCCAAAAGTGTCTGACAAACTAAGCACTAAAGCCCAAATGAAGCAGGAGACCATGGACACAGATCCGTCCACCACACAAGCCTAGAAGGCAATGGTTCAGAAGAATCTGAAGAGAAGTCACAAAGGTTTGTAAACAAATCTGGGAGAGTATGTAAAAAGGAAATTAAAAGTGAACATAAGAAAGAGTAAGGTGATGAAAGTAACAAACAAAAAAGTTCAAGTAATGAAAGATTGGATATCAGATTGGAGGGAGGGAATATGCAGGAAGTGAATGTGTTCAGATATATGGAAGTGGATTTGTCACTGGAAGGGTCTATGAAAGATGAGGTTAATTATACATCTGATGAAAGGAAAAAGGTGGGTTGGTACATTAAGGCATCTGAGACACAAAGAGCCTTATTCATGGAGGCAAAAGAAAAATGTTCCAGGTATTGGTACCAACACTGTTATATGGATGTAAAGCTGGGTTTTAAATGCTGCAATAAAGAGGACTGGAGGCAGTAGAGATCTCATGTTTAAGAAAATTTTTGCTGAGAATGTTATAGAGATGAGGGGCTGTTGAGGTAGGATGGAGCAAAATAGGATGACACGGAGGGTGTATAAATTTGTAGTGGAGGGAAGGAGGGAGTTGCCAGTCCAGCAAACTTTTTTTCTCACTGAAATGCCTAATAGGGGACTTTATATATATAGTGCTGTAAAATGGTGGTCAGGTGATCAGCAAGAATAAGGTCAGAGGAAGGTGAGATGTTCCATTCAGTACAGGTTAGGTGACCTGTAACATATAGGTGATGTGATGGGTCTACTCAGATGAAGGTGAGGCCCATGTCAAAGGAGGTCAAGGTAGAACTTGTCAAATATGCTATATTACTCTTAACTAGATTCATTTGTGTTTATTTTTTAACTCAAGTATATTCAGAAGAATTGCTTATATTTACATATGCTTTTTGATCTTAATATGTACAGTGGTACCTCGAGTTACGATATTTTTTCGTTTGAGAATGCTGTTCAAGTGCCATTACCAAACAAATTTATCCCCATAAGGAATACTGTAAAATAGACTAGTCCTTTTACACCCCAAAAATATACTTACAAAAGCATTTAAAAAAATAAACTTACATAAAAGGGCGATTTTGGGGACCATCGTAACTCGAGGTACCACTGTACTTGTTTCAGAACTTTGAAGCCCCTATTGACAGCTTTGAGATTGGATATCCATTTTCTCTCCCTGTTTTAATAGGGGCCTTCCATTTGTTTTATTTTATGATTGTATTATAAAATATTGTATTATTTTATAAAAAAATATTTTTTTTTTAACATATTGGCCATCTCCAACTGACCCAAATGAAGAAGAACACTTTCACCATCACTATCACTGACATAAGTTGCAATATTTCCACCCTCCTTCGGAGTGCAGGCACTGTACTCCCCCCTCAGGACTTGAGTCTGGCTAACAAGTTTCCTGGATCCCTTCATAAATGTTACCTTGCTCATATTCCGACACGTCAAGTCACAAAAAAGAAAAACTTACCTCTACACACTTCTAAGACACTCCCCAGCGGTGGATGTCCAAGCCCCTGCATAAAAAACCTCCCATATTCTTTCCTCCAGCTCTTCCTTGGATGACCCCACCCCTCCTTTCCCCCACTACAAATTTTCACCCCCCATGTCATCCCCATTTTGCTCCATCCTACCCAACAGCCCCTCATCAGCCCCCCAACCTCATCTCTATAATATCCTCAGCAAAAAATTGCTCTTAAACCGAGATCTCTACTGCCTCCAGCCTCCTCCTTTTGCAGCATTTAAAACCCAAGCTTTACATCCATATAAGTGTTGGACCCAAAACCTGGAACATTTTTTTTTGCCCCATGGATAAGGCTTTTTGTCTAAAATGCCTTAATGTACACCCACCTTTTTTCCCTTTTCAGATGTTTAAATTTAAACCCCATCTTTCATAGACCCCTTTCCCGTGACAAATCCACTTCCATATATCTGAAAATTACTTTGCATATTCCCCCCCTCCAATCTGATATCCAATCTTTCATTACCTGAACTTTTTTTTTTGTTACTTTCATCACCTTGCTCTTTTTTATGTTTCTTTTAATTTCCCTTTTTTTACATACTTTTCCAGATTTCTTTACAAACCTTTTTGACTTCTCTTCAGAGTCTCCTGAAAGCACCATTTCAGTGACAAAAAGCAACTGTATTGTATTAGATTTTTTCCTTTAAATCCATTACCTCCCAAATTGCCCGCATTACTTCTTTTCAACCACATCTGTTTGGTAAAGAACCATGGTGACATCAATCATTCTTGTTTAAGAGCTACTTTTTCTAGAAAATAATCTCCCCCTCTCCTATGTATCATGTAGAAGTAAAGTATTTTTTTAAATTTTTTACCATTTATCAAAAAAATTTTTTTTCCCCTTTTTCCCCCACACCTTTTTTCCCC
>WNWK01058945.1:0-10316 GCA_009830355.1 Cherax destructor | reverse complement strand
CAGCAATAGGGGAAAAGGCCGGGGGGAAAAAACCAAAAACAAAGCAAATAGGGCAAAAAGGGGCAGAACCCCGGGGGAACATAAAAATTAGTGGCGGGTTTTGGGGCAGTAACTGGGGGGTAAATGGTGGAACAGGGGGTGGAACCCCAGGGCCCCAACAGTAGTAATGGGGCAGAAGAAAGGAGTAACCGGGGGGCAACAGTAGAATAGTGGTAGCACCGGGGGACTCCTCAGAAGACTTGGTTTTTTGGGCAACATTTAGGAATTTTCCAAAAAAAATATCCAGGGGGTTGGGGAAAGGCAACCAGGGGATCCCCCGGTTTTTTTTGATGGTCCCCCCTTTTTAATAGATGAACGTTTTCCCCACCCGTCACGCGTCTGACCCCCCCCAAGGCAGGGCAAAAACCCCTTAAAAATGGCGCCCCACCCGAGCGCAGCACAGCCGAAGGGGATGACAGGCGGGAGGGAGGAGGAAGATGTCGAAAACTGTGAAGGCACGGGGGGCAAGGCATAATTTTCCCCCCCCGGTGACAAGGGAAAGGATGGGAAAAATTAAACCCCTCTCTTTTTTTTTTTTTTCTTTTTTTTTCCAAAGTTTTCCCTTTTTGAATTGTTTAAAAAAGATATTTCCGGTTTTAACGTCAATATTGCGCATACTATCTGAAAAAAAAGTTTGTTCAAAGATGACGTTTCCCCCAAAAAGAATTTTTTACCGGGGAAAAGACCGGAAAAAAAAAAAATTTTAAAAAATTGTCTTTAACTAAAGTTTTCCCCTTTTAAAGGTCCTCTACCATATTTGTGAGAAATTTCGTCTTCCCAAAAAAACAATGAGGTGTTTTGGGGGGAGTCAAGAAAGCGAATGATAGCTTTTTGGCAAAGTCACTTTATTAAAGTGACGTCACCAAAAAATCCAGAAAAAAAAAAACCCATGGATCACCCCCGGGGGTAATATCGGAGTCTTGAGTCTTGTTTACGTAGCGGGCCCGGTCCCCCCCAGGACCTTCTTGGGTTTTTCATATAAGGGGAAGTTCCCTTTTCCCCGGTGTTGAAGGTTTTTGTTTAAGTAGTCGATCCAACCGGCGATTTTTCCAATTTTTGAGCTAACATGCAAAATTGGGGAAAAAATGAGGGAGGAGGGGAAAAAAAATTGATCCATAATAGGATGAGTTTTTAAAACTTTTCCGTTTTAAAGCCCCCTCACCGCCCCCGGGGTTTCCCCAAACCCAAAAAACCCCAACCCATGTACTAGCCTCGTGTCAAACCGGGGTTGGGGTAATCTTTTACTGAAAAAACAAAGATACTCAACAGGCGTCCCCCTCGGCAGAGGGGACAGTTCGCCAGTTTTAGTTTCATGATGGGTCTCTTCTAGAATATGTAAATAGATAAAGGTTGGGGGGTTTGAGGTCCCCCCTTTTTGGGGCCTGTTGTAAAGAGACTTTGTTTTCAATACAAAGAAAGGCTGGGGAGCACTTAGAGTTGTGGCAGGGTTTCACCCCAGGAGGGGAAAATGGAAAAAAAAAAAATGATGTATTTGGGTTTTTTATTAGACTTGGGTTTATTATGCTGCCCACTACTTGCTCTTGTGTCTGACTGGAAGTTTGGGGGCGGAAAAAAAATGCAGAAGAAGCAATGAGGATCATCCCAGGATGCCCTCGTACTGCCAAAAAAATATGAAAAAAATTTATATTCCAAGCATCAGAATCTTTAAATTGGGGAAAAAAAACCTTTTAAATTTGGGGGTTTAATATGCTCAGGCAAGCCCATTCAAACCCCTGCACAGAAGCCCTCCAAACCTTCCTCAGCACTGGTGAACATCCTCCAGATGGATCGAAAAATTGGAACCAACCTCCGCATGAATCAGATACATGATCTGTGGCAAGTAAGGCTACAGCGACACTTCTCCGCCCATGGAATATTACCCCATTCCAAACTACCATCCCTCCATTTCCCCAAACTACTTCTTAAATCACAACCAAAGCTTCGCCTTGAAGCCAAACATGATGCCTTAAGCTGTATTGATAATTTAGCCAAACAGCACTCTCTCACAAATTATTTACGTTGATGGTTCTGTTCACCAATCCACTGGTGCAGCTGGTAGTGCTGCTGTTGTAACAGAGGATGGCTCTCTTAAAGAAATTGGAGCACGCATCAATAACTGGGCCTCTACCCTTCAGACAGAACTGTTTGCCATACTCCTTGCACTCAAATGCGTCCATATATCTAAGGTTGACTCTCTAATTGTAACTGATTTCTGTTATCCATAAATGCTCTCAACTCATCAAGTATAACTTGTAGCATGCTTGTGTCAGAAGCCAGGCACAGGTATGGAGATTGTGGATAGTAGAGTCAGAGTGCACATGCTGTGGATTCCATCTCACATTGGTCTTCAGATGCATGATAGAACTGATAAATTGGCTAAGTTTTATGCTTTCAAAGAGGGAGTAGATTACAATCTTGGCTTGTCAGTTAGCAGTTTGAGAACAATAATACGAAAAGAACTTCAACTGAATTTTATTGACTTAAGACTCAGGAGACTGACACCAGTCAGTCCATCTATCATCATTCTATCATGCAGGAGGAGCCACATGTCTATGGTGCATCCAACAAAATAAGCAGACTCTTGGATGTCACTACCGCCCGCCTCCGGCTGGGTTACAAGTATCTTTGGCAGGTTAAATCACCACCACCAGATGTAGACCAAACAAATGTAAACTTTGCAGTTGGATTATTGTCACACCCTGCATCATTATGTACTGGAGTGCGACAAAATTAATGAATTCAGAGACAAATCACTCAGAAATGTTCAAGATATGTCAAAGTATTTTATCCACAGTGGTATATTACAGACCATTCTGGAAAAATACCCTGACTTTGCTCCCTGTAAATAAAGCATTGCCACATGTGTGTGTGTGTGTGCGTGTTGATTGCCATTTTGTCCTATGCACATGTCGATTGAAGGCTGGGCCTGTTGTGTGTGCGTGTGTGTCTATGTATAGATGTGTGTGTATGTGTATGTGTGTGTGTGTGTATGTGTGTATGTGTATATGTAAGTGTGTATGTGTGACCCAACAATAAAATTTGTACCAAGAACTCATTACAGTTGTGACTGGGTGTAGACTAGTGAAGTGTTCATTGCGTTATAATTTGTTCATGATTGTAACCATGTATAAACGTAAGTAAGTAAATTTACTTACATGTTTCATTACCTTTGTAACTTGTGGGTTCATTACCTTTGTAGCTTGTTAGTTCATTACCTTTGTAACTTGCTCAGCTATCAAAACTTTGGGGTCCAGTTCCTGGACCCATTATGTACCTCTGTAATCTTTTGACTACCGCCCACAGGATGGGTATGGGGTGCATAATAAAGATATCAAACTAACCGTAATGCTCTGCATAACCAAGGGTTTTCTATAATATATGTCAGTATCACATTTTTTGTACCAATTGTAAACCATTCTTTATAGAAATAAAGTTTCCTCATTTATCAAGCTGGTAAATGAGGCACTTTAAAAATGTAAGTTCCGTGATCGCCTTGCTTGAAGGTTCAGAACGTGTTTTTTTTTGTCCATAACCTCCGCTTTTTCAAATTTATCCCCGGCATCAGGGTGCTTAGTGTTTTTTTCCATTCGTCTTCATACCAATCTCAGTAGTTACATCTTCCTGTCTGTGATCATCATTCGTATTTTCTCTTGAAGAAATATAACCATTCATCGACTGTCCCAAGATGATGTAGCTGGACGTTGATGATTGATGAACCTCAAGGCAGCGAGTATTTCTCTTTCTGTATATTAGGGTTCAGTTACTTGTGATGTATAGAATTTTCCTTCATTTCACAAATTTCGACGACTCGCGTGCTAAAAGTACTTTCGCCTGTCATAAAAATCACGTTTCCAGTGAAAACACTTGTAACTTTCTGCCCCTTCGTTTTTGATTTACGCAGTTTTAACACCACGTGATTCATACCTGTCTTGTCACCAATGCTCGCACTTGGGGTGTTTACTCTCTACTCTTCTTGCTCTCTCCGGAAATTAGTGAAATTGGCAACAACCTTTACAAAAGAGTTAAAACACAAAAGCCGAATTTCTTTTCTGCCATGTTAGATACCATATATAGGCCCAGAAACTGGTCGACTTCCAAAAGTATTTTTCACTCTCGGAGCCTTCACAGATGCCTTGTTGTGAATCTGCCCTTATACCCAACATCCTTTACGTGCCTCTTAACCCCGGTTACATTTAAAGATGCTTACCTCTTCCAATTCCTAGTTTAATGCTCATGTCTTCAGACCACAGATGACTTCTTACATCTCACTGCCTAACTCTGTTTTTCCCTTTTCTTTACCTGTGATTTGTTCATGGTCCAGGACATACCTAAACATCAGCCAGGCTTATTTACACTTTTTTTGTGATTTATTTAATTAATGGTTCTGTGACTTTATTCTTCATTATGTTTAATAGGTCGTTGAAATGGGTATTCTGTAACAAAATGACGAAGGATAATGCCCTGTGGCACGCCACCAGCCATTGAGTACTCCTTCAAGAAGCATTGCTTGCTTGTATTATTGCCAAAAGACTGCGGTGCCAAATCCTGATACAGTAAAAGAACACAATGAAGAATAAGACATGGTGCAACAGCAGGATATCTTTATATAAAAGAATGTTCGCCTACCGGGTGGGCGAAACTTCTTATTGATATGATATACTTTTAATCTAGTTAAACAAAAATGACCTGGGATTCAGCTCGACACCCTTTCCTCTGCCCTGTGTTAAAAGTGGAAATGGACATCCATGCATTTTATTATCATTTCTAAATTTTGAAGCCCCTTCCTTCTGATCCCATAGTTGATAAAATTTCTTGGACATTGAGTACTGATAGGCTCGGAGTGAAGGGCTAGTCATTTTGTCTTCTCATGTAGCCGCCTTGTATAGAAACTTAAGACAAAATGAGCATTGCAATAGGCGTACTGGCTCACGCTAAGCAGGTCATGCTCAGCCAACAATTCTAGCTTTCGTACATTACTCAGCTAACCTATTGCTAAAGTGGCTTAAAGTGCTCACTGAAGTGACACCACTTTGCAGCTTGTTACACTTACCTACCATTTTATTTCCATAATACTGGTTTCTTGTAGTAATTTCTTGCTGCATAAGTCAATTCAATTACCATAATTCTACGTTTCTCCAGAGTGTAAGTTCAGTGCTTCTAATTTTCTTCCCCAGGAAACGTTACTCGCACAGGGGATTAATTTTGCCCTGCTTCACTCTAAGTTCTTCAGTAAGTCCTGATGAACGATATATAGAGTAAGAGTATAACCATGCGACTTGTAGTATACTTGTACATGATACAAGTCTATGAAGTCTCTAAGATTTATTGTGAACGCTTGTGCAATGTTATCCGGGCTTTAGATTCTACAAATCAAAAACAGAAATAGTAGAGACCCAGTTCTCATTAGTTTTCATGTGGATTTGGGATGCGTATGCCAAGTATTAGCCAGCAGGCCTATGTTGTAAATTCAGTTGTCTTGAGTATCTTGAAAACAGTATCAATACTTAGTTATGTTTTTGAAAACTCAAGTCATAGTGTCCGTGGTGTGTAGCTGCTGAGACGGTGTGTAACTCTGCTTATTTACTAAACACAAACCCAGCTGTTTGTTTTAAGGGATAGATAAGCAATTATGATGGGCATCGGTGTCCTTAGATCATCTAACCTCAGGAATACAAGAGAAATAACAGTTTTGGTAGGCTCTTGGTGCCATGATTGAGGGAGTAGCAGGCGACTTCGTAGTGTGACCTGGGAGTCTATCAGGTAATGTATTAATGGCTGTGTGGCAGTGTAATGTAATAGCAGTGCTGGTATTGCCCCACAGCGTTCTCAGTTCTTTTCTTTTTGGTTAGGTAGCCAAGGCACAGCTGATGACTATCTGTACGATGATGCCTAGCGAGGTCCATGTTAGCAGGCGAGGATGTCGCTGCAAAGCTGTTTTATTCCACAACTCTGATCTTGATGCATGGTCGAGGCTCTCTAGTTTGACTTGCAGTGTTTTAGACCATTTTTTTTTTTGGTGGGGGTGGAACCATGGTCTCAGCTGGGCTCTTAATCAATCTAGCACAGACCAACAGCTTTCTTTTCTTCCCTTTCTTCTTCAACCACCTCCTCTTTTTTTCGATTTTCGCTTCATTGGCTCTGGTACTCGACTTCGCAACTGTCACATAATTTATTGTGCTCTGTTTACTAGAGCGGGACGACACTCCCTGGGGGTGTGTCACTCGGCCAAGTTAATTCTAGTGCTGTGTAAGAGAGAGGCGGGAAGGTGCTGGCAGGGAAGGTGCTGGCAGGGAACACTCAAAGCAATCAAGCATAAATAAACAAACCTGTCTTTAATATTCAGTGTCAATATCTTAACTCTCCCGGGAACTTACTAATACAATTTTCTTTTCTGTTTCAGTTAAAATTGTTTTTATTAAGCTACATGTGTCTGTGAAATTATTATATTTAACCACAGTTAAGCAAATTTATAAAAGAAATACCGAGACATGTCTGGCACAGCGGTTGTGATGAATACATCTTTGAATAATAAATACTATTCAATATATATTCATCACACAGTGACTAAGCAGAACGATGAAACGTTTAAATCTACATACGAATTATTAATCATGATGCCAGAATGGGTTGCACAGACATAAGTAGACCAGGGGATACACAGGTCTACTGTCTTCTGTCGCTAAGATATTTCTTGAGCCGTCGAAGCTCACTGGCCGCCGCTCGCGTCTACTTTTGCAGTTCATGAACCACTCTCGTGAGGACAGGACAGACACTTTCTTACAATACCAGAAAGTACGAGGTCAATTCATCTTGTGTCTCTTTCCACCCCACCTTTCAAGGGGCCCACATGAATTTAATAAAAAAATCATCTTTTCTAGCTTAGACTCGCTTTGGTAAAACTCAAG
This sequence comes from Cherax destructor, assembly GCA_009830355.1. Taxonomy (NCBI): domain Eukaryota; kingdom Metazoa; phylum Arthropoda; class Malacostraca; order Decapoda; family Parastacidae; genus Cherax; species Cherax destructor. Next base: position 3,372 of record WNWK01058945.1, on the reverse strand, counting down.
TGCGTTTGTGAGATTTAAATTTGCTAGACCCATGTTGGCTGGTGTCCATGACTCGCTGGTGCTCTGTCACTGTTACCTTTAATTTTTAAAATATACGTGTTACAAAGTTGGGCAACATTTATTTCATATATTGTGAAAAAATTCCTAGTGATGCAGGGCATTTCTGGATTCAAAATTCTTGGAGTCAGAAGGTTGACTTTGACTTACCTTGCCCATTACTAAGCGCAACATTACAAAAACCAACAACCATCATAGACGCTTAAAAATACGAGAGATATCTCACATATATGTATATGCGAGGTAAGTTTACGTCGTAGTCACTGCAGCTTGACGTCCAATATGGCCGACAAGTAACCCCAAGACGTCACATGCAAAACGTCAGTAGTGTTTTGATTCTGACTTTACTCTTGCCACTGTTATTTCCATATTGTTCCGTCCTCTTATCGCTCACGTGTGTTCGCTCGCTGTTCTATTGATCTCCGCGAGTTTAGTGATAATTTCAATAAGAAGAATATCAACTTCCGTCCTCTGCTTTCTGTATTTATTTCACACACTAAAACTTTGATATTTCTCTTCCCTTCTCAAGAATTGTGTCTGTGTGTGTGTGTGCGTGCGGTGCGTGCGTGCGTGCGTGCGTCCGTGTCCGTGTCCGTGTCCAAACAGTTACGGTCCGGTTAACACATCTACTGCGTCTCTGCAAGATGAAGAGATGCAACAATAACAACGTTCTGGCAGTAATTCTAGTCTGTCCTTTCATGTCCATACGAAAAACTCTGAATACCCAGTTCTGCAGCGGTGAACACAATCCTTACAACAACCACTGGTGACAATACCTTCCACCGCCGCTTGCGAATAATAAAAATAACCTTAAGTAACAGATAATGACACCTGGATGGTATATAAAATGAAGCAGCCACAACAAGACTGGTCAACACAGCAGACAGCGTCAAGGTCGCCACTCAGACGAGTCCAGGATGTGTTCACACCAAGACTGTGCTTCATGTCAGTAGCCATAAAGTCGAAACCCTGAATATAAAGAGGCATATCAGTCATCTTTGTTGTATAATGTGTGTTGTGTTGATCATACAGGGAAGCTGGAGACTGGAGATATTTGAAGGAGTTATATCTGTTGTGGTGGCGACCTTGGAGTCGAAAATAGTGTATTTATAGTGAATTATTTATCTCCGTATTTATACACACTTTAATTTAATACCTAAATTACGATTTCAAGAATGATGACCGATTAGTGATAGTTGATAGGCTTTAAACCTTCCTACGCTCACTTCACATATTTTTTTTTTTGACGTGGTACTCAGCGTTCATGTCTAACGTTTCCAGATTTTTAACCAATATAATATGGAAACGGCAGCAATACCGTAGCATGTATGTGTTTATGTCGTGCCTAATAGGTAAAACTGGTCAATTAGCAAGAACTCATCTAAAATTAAGTCCTTTCTAAAATTTTCTCTTATACGTTTAAAGTTTTTTTTTCATTTATGTTAATGTAAAAATTTATAATTTTGCACCAAAAGAATCTTAGAAAACTTACCTAACCTTATTATAACAAACGCAATTTAATTTTGCCTAATCCAACTAAATATATTTTTGATACGTTTACAATAATTTAATAATAAACAAACACAATGAAACATTTTTTTTTCGTTAGGTTCAGAATGATTTTTGCGAAATTATTGCATACACAAATTTTCGCTTGCCTTATATGGCAAGAAGAGCGTTGCTATTTAAGCCAAAATCGCAAGTTTTACCTAATCGGCACGACATTTATATATGCTGAGACGCCTGAGAGTTTAATTTAATTCCTATTTTATGGATTAAAGTATTATTAACTGATGAACACGTGACATACAGCCTTAATGACCCTGCAGTTGATAGGCTTTAAACCCCCGTTACGCCAGTAACGAGGTGGTCAAGGGGGAAAAAAAGAGGTAACGTTCAAATCTGAAGTTTTTTTCCTCCTTCCTTAAAGATATCTAACCAACAAATAGGAAATAAAAAAAAAATTTAATGCTCATGCAGGTTATAAGAGTCGAGCACAATGAACACCAGAAACTCTTCTCATCATTCACTTTGATGAAAGTACAATATTTTTTTTTAAGGCCCATTTTTTTTTTCAAGGATATTTTTTCTCGGAATCTGATTGACATTAATTGAAAGACAGAATTTTAGGAGCGTATACGTACACTCACGCAGTGTGTACGTGATTATACACGTTCTTAACAGCTGTGTACGTTATTGTAGATTTGACCAGCTGTGTATGTGAGAAGCTATGACCGTCATGCACAGCTGTGTACGTGATGATAGACATTCTGACAGTCCACCACGCCCCGCCATCCTCTGAAGCCACAACTATTATCCAAATTCTCCGAAGATGCTCGTTGAAGCCCTCGCTTTCTTATTTTATTTTACTGTGCCTCCTGTTCTTGACATATTTCCTCGTTGGTTCGTTCTTGAGGAGAATCATGTTGACTGTCACGTAGACTGCTGAGTCGTGAAGAATCTGCGTGCCCCATACAGGCTTAGCGCTTGTTGCTGAATGTAACGATAATAGCTTGAGTCAAGAGCCCTTAGCCAGCATGAAGGCACATCCTATCAAAGTGTTGTATAGTGAGATGGTGTAGTAGTGCAACAAGCCTCGTCTGCCCTGATAAAATTTTGGTGTCTAACCCAGCGGTGGGTAAACCACCAGTGGGTAAACCACCAGTGGGTAAACCACCAGTGGGTAAACCACCAGTGGGTAAACCACCAGTGTCCTTGTACGGTGCATAATGAAACTGACCACTTTCTACTCTACTGCCCAAGGTCTCACTGTGTCCATGTCACACTTCTACAGGACTTAACTAAAAGAGGGATTTAACATCGTCCAGTTCCAGTCCTCAGTGGCTCTGGTTGCGACCCACATTTTAGTGTCCATATTCTACGCACTAAGTATATTCCTTTCTACGCGCCACGGGCAGTTATGGCAGTATATAAAGCAGTAAAGGGAACGCTTAGACATTGACCTTCTGGAAGCAAGGCTCATACTGCACCAGCCTTTGCAGCCCAAGAAGCAATTACCAGTGTTACCCAGTAATGTGTGTGTGTGTTTGTTTGTGTGTGTGTGTGTGCTTGTACTCACCTATTTGTACTCACCTATTTGTGGTTGCAGGGGTCGAGTCATAGCTCCTGGCCCCGCCTCTTCACTGATTGCTACTAGGTCCTCTCTCTCCCTGCTCCATGAGCTTTATCAAACCTAGTCTTAAAACTATGTATGGTTCCTGCCTCCACTATGTCGCTTTCCAAGCTATTCCACTTCCTGACAACTCTATGACTGAAGAAATACTTCCTAACATCCCTTTGACTCATAGGAGTCTT
>WNWK01058944.1:0-10316 GCA_009830355.1 Cherax destructor | reverse complement strand
TGTTTTGTGTGTGTGTGTTTGTGTGTGTGTGTGTTGTATGTATGTGTGTGTGGGGTGAATGTGTTTTGGGGTGTGGGGGTTTTTTATGTGTTTATGTGTGTGTGTTTTTGTTTTGTGTGTGTGTGTGTGTGTGTTGTGTGTGTGTGTGTGTGTTTTTTTGGGTTTTGGGGCATTTGGAGGGATTGTGTTTGTTTCCCCCCTTTTACCCTCACATTCCAGACTATTCCACTTCCTGACAACTCTGTGACTGAAGAAATACTTCCTAACATCCCTGTGACTCATCTGAGTCTTCAACTTTAAAATGTGACCCCTTGTTTCTGTGTCCCATCTCTTGAACATCCTGTCTCTTTCCACCTTCGCAGTATTTTGTATGTCGTTATCATGTCTCCCCTAACCCTCCTGTCCTCCAGTGTCGTCCGCCCGATTACCCTTAACCTTTCTTCGTAGGACATTCCCCTTAGCTCTGGAACTAGCCTTGTTGCAAACCTTTGCACTTTCGTGTGTGTGTACTCACCAAATTGTACTCAACTAATTGTGGTTGCAGGGGTCGATACTCAGCTCCTGTCCCCGCCTCTTCACTGATCGCTACTGGGTCCTCTCTCTCCCTGCTCCATGAGCTTTATCATACCTCTTCTTAAAGCTATGTATGGATCCTACCTCCATTACATCACTTCCCAGACTATTCCACTCCCCGACAACTCTGTGACTGAAGAAATACTTCCTAACACCCCTGTGATTCATCTGAATCTTCAACTTCCAACTGTGACCCCTTGTTGCTGTGTCCCATCTCTGGAACATCCTGCCTCTGCCCATTTTGTCGATTCCTCTCAGTATTTTGTATGTCGTTATCATATCATCCCTATCTCTCCTGTCCTCCAGTGTCGTCAGGTCGATTTCTCTTAACCTCTCCTCGTACGACATACCCCTTAGCTCCGGGACCAGTCTAGTTGCAAACCTTTGCACTTTCTGTAGTTTCCTTACCTGCTTGGCTAGGTGTGGGTTCCAAACTGGTGCTGCATATTTCAGTATGGGCCTAACGTAAACAGTGAACAGGGTCCTGAACGATTCATTATTAAGATGTTGGAATGCTGTTCTTAGGTTTGCTAGGCGCCCGTATGCTGCAGAAGTTATTTGGTTGATATGCGAATCAGGAGATGTGCTCGGTGTTATACTCACCCCAAGATCTTTTTCCTTGAGTGAGGTTTGTAGTCTCTGGCCCCCTAGGCTGTACTCCGTCTGCGGTCTACTTTGCCCTTCCCCAATCTTCATGACTTTTCACTTGGTAGTGTTGAACTCCAGGAGCCAGTTGCTGGACCAGGCTTGCAGCCTGTCCAGATCCTTTTGTAGTTCTGCCTGGTCCTAGTCCGATTGAATTCTTCGCATCAACTTTACATCATCTGCAAACAGGGACACTTCGGAATCTATTCCTTCCGTGTGTGTTTGTGTGTGTGTATGTGTGTGTGTGTGTGTGTGAGTTTGTGTGTGTGTGTGTATGTGTGTGTGTGTGTACTCACCTATTTGTACTCACCTATTTGTGGTTTCAGGGGTCAAGTCATAGCTCCTGGCCCCGCCTCTTCACTGATTGCTACTAGGTCCTCTCTCTCCCTGCTCCATGAGCTTTATCAAACCTAGTCTTAAAACTATGTATGGTTCCTGCCTCCACTATGTCGCTTTCTAGGCTATTCCACTTCCTGACAACTCTATGACTGAAGAAATACTTCCTAACATCCCTTTGACTCATAGGAGTCTTCAACTTCCAATTGTGACCCCTTGTTTCTGTGTCCCCTCTCTGGAACATCTTGTCTCTGTCCACCTTATCTATTCCTCGCAGTATTTTATATGTCGTTATCATGTCTCCCCTAACCCTCCTGTCCTCTAGTGTCGTCAGGCCGATTTCCCTTAACCTTTCTTCGTAGGACAATCCCCTTAGCACTGGGACTAGTCTTGTTGCAAACCTTTGCACTTTCTCTAATTTTTTGACGTGCTTGACCAGGTGTGGGTTCCAAACTGGTGCTGCATACTCCAGTATGGGCCTGACGTATATGGTGTACAGAGTCTATTCTTAGGTTTGCCAGCCGCCCGTATGCTGCAGCAGTTATATGATTGATGTGTGCCTCAGGAGATGTGCTCGGTATTATACTCACCCCAAGATCTTTTTCTTTGAGTGAGGTTTGCAGTCTTTGGCCACCTAGACTATACTCTGTCTGCGGTCTTCTTTGCCATTCCCCGATATTCATGACTTTACATTTGGCAAGGTTAAATTCAAGGAGCCAGTTACTGGACCAGGCTTGTAGCCTGCCCAGGTCTCTTTGTAGTCCTGCCTGATCCTCGACTGATTTGATTCTTCTCATTAACTTCACATCATCTGCAAACAGGGACACTTCTGAGTCTATCCCTTCCGTTATGTCATTCACATATACCAAAAACAGTACAGGTCCTAGGACTGACCCTTGTGGAACTCCACTCGTCACAGGTGCCCACTCTGACACCTCGTCACGTACCATGACTCGTTGTTGCCTCCCTGTCAGATATTCTCTGATCCATTGCAGTGCTTTTCCTGTTACGTGTGCCTGATCCTCTAGCTTTTGCATTAACCTCTTGTGAGGAACTGTGTCGAACGCCTTCTTGCAGTCCAAAAAAATGCAGTCTATCCACCCCTCTCTCTCGTGTCTTACTTCTGTTACCTTGTCATAAAACTCCAGTGGGTTTGTGACACAGGATTTTCCTTCCCTGAAACCGTGCTGGTTGTCGTTTATAAGCTTGTATCTTTCTAGGTGCTCCACCACTCTCCTCCTGATGATCTTCTCCATGACTTTGCATACTATACACGTCAGTGACACAGGTCTGTAGTTTAATGCCTCGTGTCTGTCTCCTTTCTTAAAAATTGGGACTACATTTGTCATCTTCCACGCCTCAGGTAGTTGCCCAGTTTCAATGTGTGTGTGTGTGTGTGTGTGTGTGTGTGTGTGTGTGTGTGTGTTGTATGTGTGTGCGTGCTTCTTAAGTAGTTAACTATTTGCTCAGAACTTCCTACATTACGTTCTCATCACTAATGATGAACACAGTCAGATGCGGCAGTGAGAAATAATCGCATGAAAACCAATATTTTAAAATTCTTAAATTCTTCCATGAAGAAAAGTACAACACAAAATAATATCAATCCAAACTTTTCTCTTAGTAAGATTGCCACGCATTTAATGTTTAAGTATTCATATAAATAATTAAGCTTTATTTAAGCCTAGGAAACATAACATACAATTGTTTTTATAATGGCCTTGAGGGTATATACATATTACTGTGCACATAAATATATATTATACAGATTTAACCCGGGATAACCCAATAAAATCAAACTTTGTGACATAGTTCTGATGAGACCAGAACTATTATAGCTGTTTTACCGAAAACATTTTGTTTAATCAAATTTGCACATAAAAACTAACTAAACCTTCAATAAAGCTGATGCTTCCTGTGAGGTAAACATCTTTCAACACGTCGGCGTCTCCCACCGAGGTACGGGGACCTAAAAAAGAAACACTTTCACCATCATTCACTCATAATCACTGTGTTTGCAGCACTCAAATACGACAGTTTAGATGTCCCTCCATACAACCAATATCCCAAACCCCTCCTTTAAAGTGCAGCCAGGACTCAAGTTCGGCTAACTGGTATCCCTGAATCCCTTCACAAAATATTACCCTGCTCACACTGCAACAGCTCGTCAGATCCCAAAAACCATTTGTCTCCATTCACTCCTATCTAACACGCCCACGCACGCTTGCTGGAAGTCCAAGCCCCTCACCCACAAAACCTCCTTCACCCCCTCCCTAAAACCTTTCCTAGGACAGCCGCCCCTACCCCGCCTTCTTTCCACTACAGATTTATACGCTTACCAAGTCATTCCACTTTGTTCCATTCTCTCTAAATGACCAAACCACCTCAACAACCCCTCTTCCTAATTTACACGCTTTCTGCCCATCCCTAGGTGCCTTCCCCTCATTCATACATTTATTAAACTCAGTGAAGACGTGTCTTGTGTGCTCTCTGTGAATCTGAACAAGATGTCCTCTCTTGAGCTACTCTACCAGCAGCTGAAGGAAGAACTGAGGGTAGCTAAGCTTGAGATACAGCGACTGACTGAGGAAAACAAGAGGATTCGTAGTAATGCTCCTGTTGAGAATCCTCAAGCCAAGAAAGGAACCTGGACAGTGGCTGGAATGCATGGGACAAAGTTAAAGATCAAGAGGATGGATGGAGAGGTAGAATTAACGAAGAACCAGAAGCCTGTTGTGGAAACATCGAACCGATTCTCCGTGTTACCCGATGAATGCGAGTCGACTACAGGGAACATCACGAACGACACCAAGGAAGGTAAGAACATTGTTCTTGTTGGTGATAGTCAAATTAGGTATATGGATAGGGCCTTCTGCTTGAAAGATAGAAGTAGGAGACAGAGGGTTTGCTTTCCTGGGGCTGGGATGGAGGATATTGTTAGCCGTCTGGACGACATCATGAGAGGTAATGGGAGCAATCCTATTATCTGTCTCAGTGCTGGAGGCAACGATGTTGGCAGACGTAGGAGTGAGGACCTGACTAGCAGGTATAGGTCAGCAATAGACATAATTAGGAAGAAGGGTGGGAACCCTGTCATATGTGGTATTTTGCCAAGGAGAGGAGTTGGAGATGAATGGCTGTCCAGGGCAATTGGTGTCAATTGCTGGCTGGACAAACACTGTAAGGATAATGCAGTACCATTCATTTGCAACTGGGACCACTTCTATGGCCGAAATGACATGTATGCCAGGGATGGGGTTCACTTATCCAGGGCAGGTGTGGATTTTCTTGCTAGCTCAGTTGAGGGTGTTGTTAGGACTTTAAACTAGGATTAGTTAGAGGTATGGGTTTAGAAATGGAAAATACTGAATGTCGAAATATAGATCTAGGCTTTGATATAAAAATTCTTAACAATAACAAGGACAGTAATATTTATAGTGGAAAAACAGAATGGAGCAGGAAGGGTAAAGAGAAAGGAGGGTCTTTAAAAGTGTATTATACAAATAGTCGTAGTGCTAGGAATAAGATGGACGATTTGAGATTAGTTGCAAGTGCAGGTAACATTGATGTATTTGCCATAACTGTGACGTGGTTCAATACGAAAAATAGGGACATGCCTGCTGAATGTCATATACAGGGTTTTAAATTGTTCCAAGTAGACAGAAGTTTCGGGAAGGGGGGTGGAGTGGCACTGTATGTCCGAGATCGCTTGAACTGTTGCATAAAAAAGGGAATAAAGTCTGAAATTACACATACAGAGTCTGTCTGGATAGAATTTTCAGAGGGGCATGAAAAATTGATTTTAGGTGTGATATACCGTCCCCCAAACTTAGATAAGGACCAAGGGAGACTACTATGGGAGGAAATTGTTAAGGCCACAATGCACGATAACGTAGTTATTCTGGGTGACTTCAACTTTAGTCAAATTGATTGGAATTTTTTGACTGGGAATTTAGAATCTAACGACTTCTTAGAAGTAGTTCAAGATTGTTTTTTGAAGCAGTTTGTGACAGAACCTACAAGGGGAAATAATCTGCTTGACTTAGTTCTGGCAAACAAGGAAACCCTTGTTAATAATTTAGAAATTACAGAGGAACTCGGCGCAAGCGACCACAAATCAATTACCTTTGGCATTGAATGGAAGTTTCATAGTAGGAATAACTCAGTAACGGTCCCAGATTTTCGCTTAGCAGATTACAATGGACTTAGAGAACACTTATCATCTGTGGACTGGGGTAATGAAGAGAGCTATCAATATGACAGTTTTCTGAACACTATACATGCTGCCCAAAGAACATTTATCCCATATAAAGAAATTAGATCGAATAGAAATGACCCAAAATGGATGAATAATAGGCTCAAATATCTTTTAGGGCAGAAGAAAGGAATTTATAGGCGTATCAAAAGAGGTGAGGTTCATCTTATGAATCAGTATATTGACATTAAGAAGGACGTTAAAAAGGGGATAAGAAAAGCTAAGCGGGACTACGAAATTAAAGTTGCTAGGGATTCGAAAACTAACCCAAAAGTTTTTTCCAGGTGTATAGAACAAAAGTTAGAGATAAGATAGGTCCCCTTAAAAATAATTATGGGTATCTTACTGACAAAGAGAATGAAATGTGCTCTATTTTTAATAATTATTTTCTCTCGGTTTTCACTCAGGAAGACACTAATAATATCCCAAGAATTAGGTATTTTAGTGGGCCTGAAACAGATAAATTATGTAGTATCACAGTCACTAGCGAAATTGTTATCAAACAGATAGACCGTTTGAAGCAAAATAAATCGCCAGGCCCTGATGAGCTTTTTCAAGGGTTCTTAAGGAATGCAAAATTGAACTCTGTGAACCCTTAACTAACATTTTTAACCTATCTCTTCAAACAGGTGTAGTGTCTGATACGTGGAAGATGGCTAATGTAATTCCTATTTTTAAAGCAGGGGACAAGTCGTTACCATCAAATTACCGCCCAATAAGTCTAACATCAATTGTAGGCAAATTATTAGAGTCGATTATAGCTGATAACATAAGAAGCCATCTCGATAGGCATAATTTGATTAATGATTCTCAACATGGATTCACCAGGGGCCGTTCCTGCCTAACTAATTTATTAACTTTTTCAGTAAGGCTTTTGAGGCAGTTGATCATGATAAAGAATTCGATATTGTTTATTTGGATTTTAGTAAGGCTTTTGATAGAGTACCACATCAGAGACTGTTAAAGAAAGTGGCTGCTCACGGCATTGGGGAAAAGTGTTTTCATGGATCGAGTCATGGCTCACCAATAGGAAGCAGAGGGTGTGCATTAATGGGGTTAAATCTGAGTGGGGATCTGTAACAAGTGGCGTTCCACAGGGATCGGTTTTGGGCCCGTTGTTGTTTATAATATATATAAATGACCTTGATGAGGGAATTTCTAGTGATATGAGCAAATTCGCTGATGACACGAAGATAGGTAGGATAATCGATTCAGACGTAGATGTCAGTGAACTACAGGAGGATTTAGACAAACTCAATTCCTGGTCAGAAAAATGGCAGATGCAGTTCAATGTAGATAAATGCAAAGTTCTAAAGCTCGGGAGTGTCCATAACCCAGGCACTTATAAGTTAAATAACGTAGAACTTAGCCATACAGATTGCGAGAAGGACTTGGGGGTGATGGTAAGCAGCAACCTTAAACCAAGACAGCAATGCCTAAGCGTACGTAATAAGGCAAATAGATTACTGGGATTTATATCAAGAAGTGTTAGCAACAGAAGTCCAGAGGTTATATTACAGCTTTATACATCATTAGTAAGGCCTCACCTAGATTACGCAGCTCAGTTCTGGTCTCCATATTACAGAATGGACATAAATTCGTTAGAAAACATTCAGCGTAGAATGACTAAATTAATACATAGCATTAGAAATCTTCCTTACGAAGAAAGATTGAAGACCCTTAAATTACATTCACTTGTAAGATGTAGAATGAGGGAGACATGATCGAGGTATACAAGTGGAAAATAGGTATTAACAAAGGGGATATAAATAAGGTCTTGAGGGTATCTCTCCAAGAGAGAACCCGCAATAATGGATTCAAGTTAGATAAGTTTAGATTTAGAAAGGATATAGGAAAGTATTGGTTTGGAAATAGGGTAGTTGATGAGTGGAACAGTCTGCCTAGTAGGGTTATTGAAGCTAGGACCTTGGGTAGTTTTAAATTTAGGTTGGATAAATTCATGAGTGAGAGGGGTTGGATTTGAGTGGGAATTGCACATGAGTAAATAAAATTATCAAATCTTATTTCTTGGGTAGCATTGAAAGTTGGGTTGAACAAGTGTTCTGTTGGTGGGATGGAATGTGAAGACCTGCCTAGTATGGGCCAACAGGCCTGCTGCAGTGTTCCTCCTTTCTTATGTTCTTATGTTCTTCTTAAAAACCGCTCCAACACTATATCTCCCCCTGCTTTTAACATTTCTGACATGACCCAATCAGTTCCAGTTGCTTTACCCCCTTTCATTCTGCGTAATGCCTCAAGCACCTCCCCCACACTCACATCTTGCTCTTCTTCACTCCTAAAAGATGTTATACCTCCCTGGCCAGTGCATGAAATTACTGCTTCCCTTTCTTCATCGACATTTAAAAGTTCCTCAAAATATTCCCGCCATCTTCCAAATACCTCCAGCTCCCCATCTACTTACTTCCCTACTCTGTTTTTAACTGACAAATCCATTCGTTCCCTAGGCATTCTTAACCTGTTTATCCCACTCCAAAAAAATTTCTTATTCTCAGCAAAATTTGTTAACAGTGCCTCACTCACTCTATCATTTGCTCTCCTTTTGCACTCTCTTCACCTTTCTTTTACTCTCCATATATTCCGCACTTCTCATATCACGTCTGCTTTGTTAAAACCTTTCATAAGTGACCTTTTTCTCTTTTATCTCACCCTTTACCTCATCATTCAACCAATCACTCCTCTTTCCTCCTGCACCCACCTTCATAGCCACAAACTTCTGCCCCCCCCCCCACTTCCCATTCTAATACTGCATTTTTAAACGTATCCCGTTCCTCTTCAACCCCCCCCCCCCCCCCACTTCCCGTACTTGCACCAGCTCACCTTTTTTCTAAGAGTTTCTATCTCACTCTAACTTCCTCCTCCCTTAGTTTATAAACGTTCACCTCCCTTTTCCCTTTGCTTCGTCTACCACTTACTTTAACTGTAACTACAACTAAATATACATAATCAATACATAATCAAACAAACTACTTTCATTACGTACTATATCATATCTTGCATACTTATTTATCCTCTTTTCATAAAATATAAGAACATAAGAACATAAGAAAGGAGGAACACTGCAGCAGGCCTGTTGGCCCATACTAGACAGGTCCTTCACAATCCATCCCACTAACAGAATAATTGCCCAACCTAATTTTCAATTCTACCCAAGAAATAAGCTTTGAAGATTCTATTAACTCAAGTGCGAGTCCCACTCAAATCCAACCCCTCTCACTCATGAATTTATCCAACCTAAATTTGAAACTACCCAAGGTCCTAGCTTCAATGACCCTACTAGGCAGACTGTTCCACTCATCAACTACCCTATTTCCAAACCAATATTTTCCTATATCCTTTCTAAATCTAAACTTATCCAATTTGAATCCATTATTGCGGGTTCTCTCTTGGAGAGATATCCTCATGACCTTTAACTTTGTTTCATTCATAACATCCTAAAAGAAACACATTCAAACATCCCATTTTGACGGTTTTCTTATTTTTAGCAAGCTGTATGGAAAAAGGGGTTGCTAGCCCATTGCTCCCGGCATTTTAATTAACTTTTACAGCACTCATGGATTACGCAGGAAAGATTCTTATTCCAATTCCCCATGGATGTGAAACGAAAAAATAAAAAGAACAAGAACTATTCAGATAAAATCAAAGAAAACTCAAAGTATGTATACATAAACGTGTACATGCATATGCAGTGTGACCTAAGTGTAAGTAGAAGTAGCAAGATATACCTGTTATTTTGTGTGTTTATGAGACAGAAAAAAGACTTCAGCACACCTACCATCATGTAAAAGAAATATAGGTTTCTGTCTTACACTCATTTGGTAGGACGGTTGTACCTCCCTGGGTGCTTGCTGTCTACCACCCTGAGTATTGTACCTCCCTGGGTGCTTGCTGTCTACCACCCTGAGTATTAAGAACATAAGAACATAAGAAAGGAGGAACACTGCAGCAGGCCTGTTGGCCCATTCTAGGCAGGTCCTTCACATTCCATCCCACTAAAAGAATATTTGTTGAACCTAATTTTCAATGCTACCCAAGAAATAAGCTTTGATAATTTTATTTACTCATGTGCAATTCCCACTCAAATCCAACCCCTTTCACTCATGAATTTATCCAACCTAAATTTAAAACTACCCAAGGTCCTTGCTTCAATAACCCTACTAGGCAGACTATTCCACTCATCAACTACCCTATTTCCAAACCAATACTTTCCTATATCCTTTCTAAATCTAAACTTATCTAACTTGAATCCATTATTGCGGGTTCTCTCTTGGAGAGATACCCTCAAGACCTTATTTATATCCCCTTTGTTAATACCCATTTTCCACTTGTATACCTCGATCATGTCTCCCTCATTCTACGTCTTACAAGTGAATGTAATTTAAGGGTCTTCAATCTTTCTTCGTAAGGAAGATTTCTAATGCTATGTATTAATTTAGTCATTCTACGCTGAATGTTTTCTAACGAATTTATGTCCATTCTGTAATATGGA
>WNWK01058943.1:0-10316 GCA_009830355.1 Cherax destructor | reverse complement strand
TGTGAAAGTTTAGGACTGGTGAGGGAATGGATGGGTGTTTTGCGAAAGATGGGGAGGGATAGGGTCTTACGGGCTATAAGTTTGGATTTGGGGAGTTGGGCAGAGCAGGAGAAGGGCTTTAATGTATGTAATGGTTGATTTTGTGTGTAAGTCTTGGCGGGTAAGAGAGGTGGGGGCACGAGAACGCATTCGAGCAATAGCTGCAACTATGCTTAGTACTAGAAATAGGAATAGGTGGGTCTATGGGAGAAGATATGAAGAATTGTTATCTAGTGAGTATAGAGATATGAATTTGCAGGTGTTATTGGGGGGATGAGTGGGATGCAGGAAATGGCTTGACACCTGGAGGGGCGGGGATTTCTTCATGTTTAAGTGTAATGTCAGTGGGAGGATTAATGGGGGAGGGGAAGTAAAGAGCAAGGTAATGTGTGTGTGCAAGTGATTGAGTGGGGGGGTTAAGCTGGGGGGGTAAGAATAGGGGGAGTGAGTATGGGGTTGACGGATGACGCATTGATGTATTGAGGGGTTGACTTCATGGACAATAGGACAGAATTAGATGAGTGCGTCGGGAATGCATGGACTTAATAGAATGTTGTGACTGACTTAAAGACTAATAAATCAGGGGAAATTAGTGGGTTTGCCTTGTATTGTGGCCGCTGTGGTGGCAAAGGAAGTGCTGTTGTGCACAGTAGGGATGTATCGGATGTGAAAAATTTAAATATCCAGTATGCGGATGTGTATACGGATGTCTTACTTACTTATTTTGCGGATGCGGATGCGGATGCGGATATCTGCTTACAGTAAAATACGGATGCGGATGCGGATGCGGATATCTGCTTACAGTAAAATGCGGATGTGGATGCGGATTACGGATGTCACATCTTGACATCCGGCGGATGCGGATGCGGATGCGGATTTTGCAGGACAGTTATAAAATACCTGATTTTTTTTTTTTTACCATAAGAACATAAGAAAGGAGGAACACTGCAACAGGCCTACTGGCCCATACTTGGTAGGTCCATGTCAAAACCAACCCACCAAAATATTTGTCCAACCCATCCCCAACCAAGCAAGAAGCCCCGACAACCCCCCCCCCCCCAAACATTGTGCAAGTCCCGTTCAAATCCTACCCCTCTCACTCACAACCCCTCTCACTCACAACCCCTCTCACTCACAACTTCTCTCACTCACAACTCCTCTCACTCACAAGAACACAGAATGTTAAGTAAAAGGACACAAATGCAACTAATGAGACATTTTATTGTGGCAACGTTTCGCTCTCCAGGAGCTTTTTCAAGCCTTTACAAACAATGCATGGACACACAGGGTATATATAGGTTCAATGAGACAATAAAATGTCTCATTAGTTGCATTTGTGTCCTTTTACTTAACATATTGTCGTTATTCTACCAATATTAATACAAGAACACAGAAATAAGGAACAATGCAGCAAGCCAACTGGTCCACACTAGGTAGGTCCCCCTATAACCCAAAACCAATCTCACAAACAAAAACTCCTACCCAACCCATCTACTTCATCTATGGAATATGCTTTGATAATTAGGGCACTATAAAATAGGGTACTGAAGGAGCTGAAGCACCTGGTTCACCACAAGAGCACCAAAGGAGCTGAAGTAGGTGGTGGCCAAGGGTTAGGCAAGTGAAAAATTTCCCCTGTATTAAGATACCAAGATGTTGCTGTGTCAGACAGTAACTCCAGGCTGATGGACTGACCACTCAAACTCCTCCTGTTCTCACGATTTCCTTGTATGGACTGATGAAGCACTGTGTGCGAAACGTTCCTCAATAAAGATACATAAGATGGTAAATTAGACACATATGCAACACTTGGGTATCTTTATTGAGGAAACGTTTCGCCACACAGTGGCTTCATCAGTCCATACAAAGGAGAATCGTGAAGAACAGGAGGAGTGTGAGGTTGTCAGGCCCTCAATCTTGAGACGATGTTGTCAGTCCATCAATCTTGAATAGAATAACAGCATATGAGCAGAGGGATCTTATATACTGTAGACAGGAGAGGTGCAGCAGTTGTAGGAGGTGTCACATTTGTTCAATGTGGAAGTAGGTCGTGCCCAAGGAATAGGCAAGCGAAGAAATCCCTGTATTAAGATACCAAGATGTTGCAGTGTCAGACAGGATGTGAATGAATGGTTCAGAGAACCAACGTCGAGAACGTCATGCACACCGCCAGTCGAGGTAAGAACATTGTTTTAGTTGGGGATAGTCAGATTAAGTTTATGGATAGGAAATTTTGTCTTAAGGATAGGAATAGGAGGCAGAGGGTGTGTTATCCTGGGGCTGGGATGAAGGATATTGTTAGCCGTCTGGACGACATCATGAGAGGTAATGGGATTAATGGGGTTAAATCCGAATGGGGACTTGTAACAAGTGGTGTTCCACAGGGATCAGTCTTAGGCCCATTGTTATTTATAATATATATCAATGACCTTGATGAGGGAATTACTAGTGATATGAGCAAATTCGCCGACGACACGAAGATAGGTAGGATAATTGATTCAAACATAGATGTCATAGAACTTCAGGAAGATTTAGACAAACTTAATTCGTGGTCAGAAAAGTGGCAGATGCAGTTCAATGTAGATAAATGCAAGGTTCTGAAGCTCGGGAGTGTCCATAACCCAAGCACTTATAAGTTAAATAACGTAGAACTTAGCCATACAGATTGCGAGAAGGACTTGGGGGTGATGGTAAGCAGCAACCTTAAACCAAGACAGCAATGCCTAAGCGTACGTAATAAGGCAAATAGATTACTGGGATTTATATCAAGAAGTGTTAGCAACAGAAGTCCAGAGGTTATATTACAGCTTTATACATCATTAGTAAGGCCTCACCTAGATTACGCAGCTCAGTTCTGGTCTCCATATTACAGAATGGACATAAATTCGTTAGAAAACATTCAGCGTAGAATGACTAAATTAATACATAGCATTAGAAATCTTCCTTACGAAGAAAGATTGAAGACCCTAAAATTACATTCACTTGTAAGACGTAGAATGAGGGAGACATGATCGAGGTATACAAGTGGAAAATGGGTATTAACAAAGGGGATATAAATAAGGTCTTGAGGATATCTCTCCAGAGAGAACCCGCAATAATGGATTCAAGTTAGATAAGTTTAGATTTAGAAAGGATATAGGAAAGTATTGGTTTGGAAATAGGGTAGTTGATGAGTGGAACAGTCTGCCTAGTAGGGTTATTGAAGCTAGGACCTTGGGTAGTTTCAAATTTAGGTTGGATAAATTCATGAGTGAGAGGGGTTGGATTTGAGTGGGACTCGCGCATGAGTGGGTAGAATTGTCAAAACTTATTTCTTGGGTAGCATTGAAAATTGGGTTGAGCAAATATTCTGTTAGTGGGACGGATTGTGAAGGACCTGCCTAGTATGGGCCAACAGGCCTGCTGCAGTGTTCCTCCTTTCTTATGTTCTTATGTTCTTATGTTCTTATATCCTTTCTAAATCTAAACTTATCTAACTTGAATCCATTATTGCGGTTCTCTCTGGAGAGATATCCTCAAGACCTTATTTATATCCCCTTTGTTAATACCCATTTTCCACTTGTATACCTCGATCATGTCTCCCCTCATTCTACGTCTTACAAGTGAATGTAATTTTAGGGTCTTCAATCTTTCTTCGTAAGGAAGATTTCTAATGCTATGTATTAATTTAGTCATTCTACGCTGAATGTTTTCTAACGAATTTATGTCCATTCTGTAATATGGAGACCAGAACTGAGCTGCGTAATCTAGGTGAGGCCTTACTAATGATGTATAAAGCTGTAATATAACCTCTGGACTTCTGTTGCTAACACTTCTTGATATAAATCCCAGTAATCTATTTGCCTTATTACGTACGCTTAGGCATTGCTGGTAAATTAGACACATATGCAACACTTGGGTATCTTTATTGAGGAAACGTTTCGCCACACAGTGGCTTCATCAGTCCATACAAAGGAGAATCGTGAAGAACAGGAGGAGTGTGAGGTTGTCAGGCCCTCAATCTTCAGACGATGTTGTCAGTCCATCAATCTTGAATAGAATAACAGCATATGAGCAGAGGAACCTTATATACTGTAGACAGGAGAGGTGCAGCAGTAGTAGGAGGTGTCACATTTGTTCAATGTGGAAGTAGGTCGTGCCCAAGGAATAGGCAAGCGAAGAAATCCTGATGAAGCCACTGTGTGGCGAAACGTTTCCTCAATAAAGATACCCAAGTGTTGCATATGTGTCTAATTTACCAACTCGTCGGTTCTCTGAACCATTCATTAGGCATTGCTGTCTTGGTTTAAGGTTGCTGCTTACCATCACCCCCAAGTCCTTCTCGCAATCTGTATGGCTAAGTTCTACGTTATTTAACTTATAAGTGCTGGTTATGGACACTCCCGAGCTTCAGAACCTTGCATTTATCTACATTGAACTGCATCTGCCACTTTTCTGACCACGAATTAAGTTTGTCTAAATCTTCCTGAAGTTCTATGACATCTATGTTTGAATCAATTATCCTACCTATCTTCGTGTCGTCGGCGAATTTGCTCATATCACTAGTAATTCCCTCATCAAGGTCATTGATATATATTATAAATAACAATGGGCCTAAGACTGATCCCTGTGGAACACCACTTGTTACAAGTCCCCATTCGGATTTAACCCCATTTATGCACACTCTCTGCTTCCTATTGGTGAGCCATGACTCGATCCATGACAGCACTTTTCCCCCAATGCCATGAGCTGCCACTTTCTTTAACAGTCTCTGGTGCGGTACTCTATCAAAAGCCTTACTAAAGTCTAAATAAACAATATCGAATTCTTTATCGTGATCAACAGCCTCAAAAGCTTTACTGAAGAAGGTTAATAAATTAGATAGGCAGGAACGGCCCCTTTATACATCATTAGTAAGGCCTCACCTAGATTATGCAGCTCAGTTCTGGTCTCCATTTTACAGAATGGATATAAATTCGTTAGAAAACATTCAGCGACGAATGACAAAGTTAATTCATAGCATTAGAAATCTTCCGTATGAAGAAAGATTGAAGACCCTTAAATTACATTCACTTGTAAGACGAAGAATGAGGGAGACATGATCGAGGTATATAAGTGGAAGATGGGTATTAATAAGGGGGATATAAATAAGGTCTTGAGGATATCTCTCCAAGAGAGAACCCGCAATAATGGATTCAAATTGGATAAGTTTAGATTTAGAAAGGATATAGGAAAATATTGGTTTGGAAATAGGGTAGTTGATGAGTGGAACAGTCTGCCTAGTAGGGTCATTGAAGCTATGACCTTGGGTAGTTTCAAATTTAGGTTGGATAAATTCATGAGTGAGAGGGGTTGGATTTGAGTGGGACTCACTTGAGTTAATAGAATCTTCAAAGCTATTTCTTGGGTAGAATTGAAAATTAGGTTGAACAATTATTCTGTTAGTGGGATGGATTGTGAAGGACCTGCCTAGTATGGGCCAACAGGCCTGGTGCAGTGTTCCTCCTTTCTTATGTTCTTATGTTCTTAGACACATATGCAACACTTGGGTATCTTTATTGAGGAAACGTTTCGCCACACAGTGGCTTCATCAGTCCATACAAGGAGAATCGTGAAGAACAGGAGGAGTGTGAGGTTGTCAGGCCCTCAATCTTGAGACGATGTTGTCAGTCCATCAATCTTGAATAGAACATCGTCTCAGATTGAGGGCCTGACAACCTCACACTCCTCCTGTTCTTCACGATTCTCCTTTGTATGGACTGATGAAGCCACTGTGTGGCGAAACGTTTCCTCAATAAAGATACCCAAGTGTTGCATATGTGTCTAATTTACCAACTCGTCGGTTCTCTGAACCATTCATTCACAAAGATACATAAGAAAGGAGGTACTCTGCAGCAGGCCTGTTGGCCCATACTAGGCAAGTCTTTCCCAATCCATCCCACTAACAGAATATTTGCTCAACCTAATTTTCAATGCATATGTGTCTAATAAACACATAAGCAGTATAATGTGATCCTTTATTGTGTTTATTTTTCCATTGTGTCGGTATTTTATACCATTTACCATTTAGGTTGGGCAATTATTCTGTTAATTAGGTTGGGCAATTATTCTGTTAGTGGGATGGATTGTGAAGGACCTGCTTAGTATGGGCCAACAGGCCTGCTGCAGTGTTCCTCCTTTCTTATGTTCTTATTTCCATTGCATGTGTCTAATTTATCAGCCTAGTAGGGTTATTGAAGCTAGCACCTTGGGTAGTTTTAAATTAGGTTGGATAAATTCATGAGTGAGAGAGGTTGGTTTTGAGTGGGACTTATTATCAAAGCTTATTTCTTGGATAGAATTGAAAATTTGGTTGGGCAAATATTCTATTAGTGGGGTGGATTGTGAAGGACCTGAATAGTATGGGCCAAGAGGCCTGCTGCAGTGTTCCTCCTTTCTTATGTTCTCTCTCTCTCTCTCTGCACAGGTCATTAAGTTATAATATTTGAAGCTGCAATGTTAATTTGTAAATCATAAGAACAAGTTTGTGGGAACAAACATGCAAGCTCTGTAATTTAGGTTATAATATCCGCCACATCCGCTTTGTTAGGCACGGATGCGGATGCGGAAGCGGATATTTATTTAAAAGTGATTACGGATGCGGACGCGGATGCGGATGTCTCACTTAGGAAAACTACGGATGCGGATGCGGATGCGGATGTCTCATTTAGAAAAAATACGGATGCGGATGCGGATGTAAGAATTTATGCGGATGCTCCGGGGATGCGGATGCGGATACGGATATCCGATACATCCCTAGTGCACAGTTCCCAAAATGAAAGGAATTTTAAGTTTTAATATTGATCAATGTTGTACAAGCAAAAGTTGGTCATTATTGTGGTAAAATGGATTGCAAGAGTGTGAGAATGAAGAGTGAATGGTGAGTTGGTGAATGGTGATTGGTTTTGGAAATGAGCTAGAGTATGGAGCTCAAGTAAAATGGATACATCCATTATGATTGTAGTACTGTTGTATGTTGTTTGAGTTATCTTATATTATTAATATGCAGTACTGATATGTGTAATGTCAAGAGAAAGTCAGTAGTGTTTGAGAATTGAAACAACGCTAGTCAGAATTTATGGAATTCAAACGCTGACTTATTGAATAGTTATGAGTATATTAAGAACATAAGAACATAAGAAAGGAGGAACACTGCAGCAGGCCTGTTGGCCCATACTAGGCAGGTCCTTCACAATCCGTCCCACTAACAGAATATTTGCTCAACCCAATTTTCAATGCTACCCAAGAAATAAGCTTTGACAATTCTACCCACTCATGCGAGTCCCACTCAAATCCAACCTCTCACTCATGAATTTATCCAACCTAAATTTGAAACTACCCAAGGTCCTAGCTTCAATAACCCTACTAGGCAGACTGTTCCACTCATCAACTACCCTATTTCCAAACCAATACTTTCCTATATCCTTTCTAAATCTAAACTTATCTAACTTGAATCCATTATTGCGGGTTCTCTCTTGGAGAGATATCCTCAAGACCTTATTTATATCCCCTTTGTTAATACCCATTTTCCACTTGTATACCTCGATCATGTCTCCCCATTCTACGTCTTACAAGTGAATGTAATTTAGGGTCTTCAATCTTTCTTCGTAAGGAAGATTTCTAATGCTATGTATTAATTTAGTCATTCTACGCTGAATGTTTTCTAACGAATTTATGTCCATTCTGTAATATGGAGACCAGAACTGAGCTGCGTAATCTAGGTGAGGCCTTACTAATGATGTATAAAGCTGTAATATAACCTCTGGACTTCTGTTGCTAACACTTCTTGATATAAATCCCAGTAATCTATTTGCCTTATTACGTACGCTTAGGCATTGCTGTCTTGGTTTAAGGTTGCTGCTTACCATCACCCCCAAGTCCTTCTCGCAATCTGTATGGCTAAGTTCTACGTTATTTAACTTATAAGTGCTTGGGTTATGGACACTCCCGAGCTTCAGAACCTTGCATTTATCTACATTGAACTGCATCTGCCACTTTTCTGACCACGAATTAAGTTTGTCTAAATCTTCCTGAGTATTTACATGAGTATTTACATGTAATACTTAGGACAGCATTTTGAAGTAGACTGTATAAATGGATGTTAAGTAAGGTCATAGGTATGTTTAAAAACTATTTACCCAATACGGTACATTTATTTTGCAATTATAGGCTGTTAGTTTTAATTTTTTTATTTACAACATAAAGTTGTCTATGTTGGTAAGTTGGAGTTTGGGATGATTTTATGTAAATTAGTTCATTGATAAGCAGCTGGATATAGTTTCACCTTATGTTTGAAGTTGAGATAATACAATGTTGAGAATAATAATATATATAATCTACTTTAATTATAATTATGTTTACTTGTGGTATAGTAATACCCTGATATAATGATCTTGTGAATTAAGAAATTGTATTTTTTTTAAATAAAATAATTTTTTTTTTTTTACAGAAATTGTAAATATCTTCCCTAAAAAAACCTATACACTTAATATATTCATTCTGAAAAATGGGGATTGCATTCTAATTCTTAAATATACATTCTTGTTTGTCATGTTCACCTGCACAGACCGTACGTGTTGCATAACATATGTACTGGTGAAGAGCAGATTATTATTATTATTATTATTATTATTATTATTATTATTATTATTATTATTATTATTATTATTATTATTATTATTATTATTATTATTATTATTATTATTATTATTTTCTATTTCATATTTTAAATTGTTTTGATTAATCTTCAGATTGAAGTCTTGCGAGAAGTTGATCGTATCAAATGTTAAATTAGAGGTTCATGTAGGAGACAAGTTATTAAATGGGGTTGTCTATTGTGTTTTTTCAAAATCATACATTTTGTTTTAGTTATGAGAAAAAAAATTTGACCTCATTCCATAGACCTGATTTACTATAGAAGAAAGAGGAATTGTCTGCACGGGGTTTATGATAAAAATTAATATTAATCTTAAATTCTAGTTAAGAATTACTGAACTGGCAGGGTAAAACTGCTCCACCTATGTCTACTTTCCAGCAGCTTCCACCTATGTCTACGTTTCCAGCAGCTTCACTTATGTCTACGTTGGTGACCTGTTAACCTGGTCAGGACATAAAAGCCAGTCTTACGTCACATGTTTTATGTTAGTTTTGAAGGGCTTTTAAAAGCCAAACATAAAGTAGATGCTTTAAATTATCCCTTTCAACATTATTGGATAAAGAAAGGCCCATTATTCTCCCACATATATCCCTTCCTCCAGTCGGGTACCTCTTGACCCTTCCAATTTCGGCCATTCTCTGGGAACAAAAAACAATTTACGTGAGGAAGCGACCAACTTGGTTATTCTGATTGTAAAGTAAACATTGTACATAAGCAAGTGACCAGTCTCGGTCGTTCTAATTGTATTTGTGCAAATGAATTGAGGTTAAAGCATATTTAAGCTTCCTTGACACTGTCCTCCATAAACTACTGTCTTACTATCTAGTTCACGCAAGTGTTCTGCTATGTGCTCCAACTGTGTACAATCAGAGGCGCTGTTCATGGACTGATATAATTATACAGTTTCCATATCGAATAACTCTTGTCAAAAATGCAAGAAGAAATCACTTTCTCCTCAGCAACTGATTATTTAATTCCATTACCAGTCCTTAGGACATCTTGTATTGTGGTGTCTATGTCTGAATACACCCGTTACATGTGCACTGGTTTAATATCATCCTTGGAAAAGGAGTAAAATCAGGGCTGTTACAAAAGAAGAGCTCTGGAACACTGAATGTCGAAGAATGTAGTAAGAAGCTTGAGTAGACCTATCATTCACTATGATACCATGAATGTAGATAGGTATTTTACCTGAGTCTACCTGGAGATTCCGGGGTCAACGCCCCCACACCCCGGTCCATGACCAGGCCTCCCGGTGGATTAGCTCTCTGTTAATTTCTAGGTCTCTTACCCCTTCCATACACCCCTGTTGCTTACCTCCTTTATTCTACCCAGTGACTCGTGCAAAACTCTCATACTTACAATTGGTTCTTCCTCCTACAAGATGTTAGACCTCCTGCCCATTGCAAGAAATCACAGCTTCTCTCTCATCAAAATTTAACAGTTTCTCGAAATATTTCCACCATCTTCCCGATACTTCAACTCTCTATCTAATAACTCTCCTCGCAGATTTTTAATTATCAAATTCAGTCATTCCCTCGGCTTTTTAACTTATTAATCTTACTCATAAACTTTTTCTTATTCTCAACAAATTTTCTTGATA
>WNWK01058942.1:0-10316 GCA_009830355.1 Cherax destructor | reverse complement strand
TCTTCATTTGGTGGTCATCTTAACAGGCCTTTTTCCCCCATGGCTAGTCTATAATTTCTCAAGTATTTAGTTTTTTTTAACAGTTTCCAACGAATCCGTTTGAATCGGTCCTTTTCCACTTATTTCTTGGAAACCCCCGGTTTATCCCCCTTATATTTTGACTAATAACCACCTTTTGGTGTTTTGGGGGAGATTTTGTAAAAATGTATTATTTTGTCTTAGTTGGGTGTGTTATGAAAATTTTGGGGGTTTTTGGTGGTGACTGTTTTTTTTTTTTGGAAATTTTTCATGTTTTATTTGGGGGGTTTTATGTCTTATGTCAGGGTTGGAAAGTATTGATTTTTTGGGGAATTATGCCATGTATGGGTTTTTGTTGATGTCTCTTTTAATTGAAGGTGTTCAAATGGTGTATGAGAGTGTTTTAAAAGGTTAGGTTAGTTTGATTGGTTATGTTTTGAGTGTATTCAGTGGTGTTTTTTTTGGGGTTTGGGTTATGTTTTGAGTGTATTCAGGGGTGTTTTTTTTGGGTTTTGGGGATAAGTTAGGTGTTGATAGGTTGGGTTAGGTTGGGATGGGTGAGTTTTTTGGGTTTTTGGGGGTTGGGTTTAAATTTTTTTGAGTGTTTGGGGGTTTTTGTTTTGGTGGTATTCGGAGGTGTTTTGATAGTAGGGGGTGTTTTAAAGGTGATCAAATGATGTATTAAGTGTTTGGGGGTCAATGGTGTTTTTTTTTTTTGAAATTGTTTTGTGTTTTTGAAAGTGTGTTTTGTAATAGGTTTATGTTCATTTTTTTTTGTGTTCATGTTATATCTGAGGGGGGGGTAACAACCCCTGGCTAAACCCACCCCCCCTTAAATCCATTAACAAAAGGCTGTTTAGTTGGAGGTGTATGTCTTTGTCAGGGTTGGGTGAGGGAATGTTTTGAGGGAAAGTTTGATGATTTTTTGGGGGAGTATTCAATGGTGATTTTCAGTGATTTGAGGAGATTTTTGAAAAAAGGGGTTATGTTTAAAGTCTTAGTTGGGGGGTTCATGATATGTCTTGGGTTTGGGTTGGGGGTGACTGTGTTAGTTTTGGCAATGTTATTTTTTGGGTTTGGGGGTGTATGTCTTATGTATAGTTGGAAGTGTATGACAGTTGTGTTTTGCCATGTATAGGTTTGTTGATGCCCATGTGTTAGTTGAAGGTGTTCAAATGGTGTATGAGAGTGTTTTGGGTAATTTAGGTTAGGTTAAAATGTTATTTGGGGTTTGGTTGGGGTTTTTTTAGTTTGGGGGGAGGTTAGGTTAAATGTTAATTGGAATGGGGTAGGGTTTTTAGGTAAGGTTGGTTAAAATGTAAAAATTTATTTGGGTTAGGTTAGGTTAAATTTATTTGGGAGTATTCCCATGGGGGTTTTTTTGGGGTTTTTTAAAAGGGGTTCAAATGAGAAAAGAGAGTGTTTTTGAAGGTTAGGTTAGGTTAAAAATGTTTTGGTTTTTGAGGTAAGGTGATCATAGTGGATTGAATTAGTGTACTTAGATAATGATTTTGTCATCTTATAAAGTTGATTATAATGTTTGGGGGAATATGTATAAAATGTGTGATCTGTGATCTTAGTGTCTTGTCGTTAATGTTCTTGTAATGGAAATCATGAATGGAGATGGTAAACGTGATATGATGATGGTGAACATGATTGGATTTTATGTTTGTAAAAGTATTCATAGTTTAAATGATCTTGTTCTAAATATCTTAGTGTTTTGAGATGAGTGATTTTGGGGTGGTGTAGTTTGGTGTATGACATGTAATTTGGTCGATGAGTTAGAGATGTTAAATGTTATTTGGCGTATTCAATGTCGTTTTCACAGTAATAATGATGTTTTGGGGGTATTCAAATGATGTTAAGAATGTTTGGGGTGTTCAATGTTGTTTGGAAGTGTTCCAATGCATTTCTTGGTTATATTGTGTATAAAATGTTGTGTATGTTCTGTGGAGTTGGATGTGACTTTTTTTGATGAATTAGTAAAAACCGGGAAAAAATGAACTATGTTATGTTCATTAAGTATCGAGAATGTGGGTTTTTTTGCGTAAATTTTAAATGAAATAATGTGGATTAGGCATAAATTTGTGTGTTCATGATATGCCTTAGTTGGTGGAATCTTATATTTGGTAGTTAACTTGGTTAAAATGTTTTGAGGGAATGTGTAAAATATGTGTTAGTTGAAGGTGTTCAAATGATGAATGAGAGTGATTTGAAGGATAAGTTAGGTTAGGTTAAATGTTATTTGGGAT
Organism: Cherax destructor; assembly: GCA_009830355.1. Classification (NCBI taxonomy): domain Eukaryota; kingdom Metazoa; phylum Arthropoda; class Malacostraca; order Decapoda; family Parastacidae; genus Cherax; species Cherax destructor. The sequence continues at coordinate 8,046 of WNWK01058942.1, read as the reverse complement.
AGATTAGGTTAGTGTGGGGAATTAAGAGATTACCTGTCTGGGCTTCACCGCCACTTACAACAAAATAATCTCCCGGGGGAGATGACCGACTAGTATAATTTTACCGCGGTTACCCCCGTTGAAGCTTGTGAGAAAACTTGACCCACTCCTGGTCGCACCCAAGGGTCCCTTCGATATTCTCACTCTAAATCCACATCTATCCTTGCCAGTTTATTAAGAATAGGTAACACCAATAGTTACGGTATTGTTAATTTTAGTGGACTGTATGGGTTAATATCTGACTGACTGGGGGAAGGAGGAGAGAGTACAATTTGGTAATATCACTTACCCTTTATCCGTGTCTTGGGTGTTCACTGGAGACCTTCATTATTCACACCGTGACACTTAATATCAACATACCTACTGGCCAGCTAGTACGGGATACAACTATACTTACGGTGGGGAAGAATCAGCATTCTTGTGGCTATTCTTCGACGGATCTCGTGGTCCTGCTCGGTAGAGATTATTCTTCCGGCAAGACGATGATGTTGGTGGTTGTCCCGATGAGTCAAGAAGATTGATTCCTTGAACTCTCTTATCCCCAGAGACCGGGCGTTATTTAACGTGGTTGGTCGGGTAGGGGATTCATATCCTCTCACTATTCCCCTTTATTACAGTTTATACGTAACACTTTAAACACTATTCACGTCGGTTTAATGTCCCACTAATTTACCCTCGTTAGAAGTTAATCCATTAATAATTTTGTACGATGAACACTGATCAAACCGACGCACATTTCCTCCATCAAAAACCCGTAATGGCGGCGTCGGTCACTAACACATTATCACTCTATTATTGCAGTTTCTTGGACTTAATGTCCCACATTATGCCCGGCGAATATTCACAACATTCACTATTGTGAAGAGAGACCATTAACCGTGATTTGGTCGTTGTAAACGCCGATTCCCGTCTCCTTTATAATCAGAACTCTCATGTTCTACCTTCATCGGCTTATTCCACGAGACAGCCTAGCTGGGTGACCTCAGCGTCCACGCGCTGACCTCCCCATTTGACCCTGGGTTTAACTATACATGCGTCAAGACTTGTGTGTTGGTTCGTTCTTCATCTCAAGAAAATACGAACCAACAGCCACACATTAAATATTCACATTAGAAAGGCTATCCCAGTATAACCTTTCGGGAAAATACCAATATTTTCCACACTGCGGCTGGGCAGAGTTCGTTGTTAGGGCGATTAATCCGTCATTTTGCAACAGGAGCTTCCAGCCCGCCCTGGACTGAACAGCTGTCTTCCTGGTAGGCCAGATCACACTTCCTGTCTCTGGTATCCCTGGTCGGTGTCGTCTTCAACATCACTCGTGTCACTTTCCCTTAGGTTTTCATTCACAGTTGATAGAATCCCTTTAATTCTAAGGGGATTAACTTATTAATGGTACGTAAACTCTCTTGGCCACGACACAACACTTTGACATTCCTGACAACACCCTGGTGTCTGGGTACAATGTTACTACTACCCAGAGGCCAAAATGTTCGAGGTTGCTCAGTATCAATTAACACAATGTCACCCGGTTGAATATTCTGTCGATTCGCCGCTTCTGACGCACCATAAAAATGTTCACGTAGTGTAAGGAGATACTCTTTATGCCACACATTAGACCAGTGATTAATTACTTTATTTAACATCTTAAATTTATCACTTAATACTGTCACATTATTATAATCTTCATCAATTTCCTCAAATTATCTCTATAGATAGGTGCAGCCTCCAGTTTCCGCCACATATTAAGTGAGGAAAGGGCAGTACTCCTGCGTCAGGAGTATCAATTATGTAAGAGAGGACAATTATTTATCCGATTCTCTGCCTCCACTAATACTGCCCAGAATTCCTCCAAGTTAATTCGTTTCCGGTGTAGTACTTTACGCAGACACCTCTTCACTGTACCTATCAGTCTTTCATACAATCCCCCTTGCCAAGGGGCCCTGGGAGCTATAAACTTCCAGCCACACCCTCGCTGATTTAACAGTGACTGTACATCATTACTCTCATTTAATTCCTTCAAATGTTGGGTCCCGCTCAAAGTTAGTGGCATTATCTGAAATCATTAGTCTCGGACAGGATCTCCTAGCTGCAAATTTACGAAACAGCTGTATGAACTGTTCTGCAGACAAATCCTGTGCCACTTCTAAAATTGTATTGCCCTTGTAGCAGTACAAGTGAATAAACACATACTGTAGAAATTTGTTTTGGGACTGCCTCCTTGTAAGCTGCACTTTGAGCAAGCACTGTTGACACCAACACTCTGAGACACTAACCTCAGACTTACAAGTGGCTATAGGACAAATTTCTAGCTAACTGCAGTAAAGAATTCCCCACTTCATGCACTATTAAGAAAGGGTTTAACTCACTTGATGGAGCGGACCTGCGGCTCCCAATCTTCCTAAGCTAACCCCCTCCAAACACAATGTGAAGGGAAGAGTCTAATCTGCAAATTAAGTGGTAATTAGTGTCCTGCCTGCACGTCAGAGTCCCTGGTTTCAAAGGATATCCCTTAAGCAATATATGCAGTAAGTGACACTAGCTTCTAGACTAATAGCTTAAGGGGATTGCCCACAATTATTACCTTATAGTGGGCATTCGCCTGCTTATAACCCACAGCTCAAGTAACCCCACCTTACTCCGAATATCGCCGGCCAGCTATACTAAGAGAAATGCAGAGTATATTATCTTACTGCGGGGGCCTGGGCCAGAGACGAATATCCACAGTACGTCGGGAAGCCTCTGTGATTCTTGGTTCCCAGGCAAGTATTTTGAAGACACGTGGAGGACCGAGCTCTAGCTCTTAGTACCCTGTTAACACCACGATTTCCAAGTCAAGAAGAAAGAAGCAGCGCTCTCTCCCGCTTAGATTCAAGTGTGGAGCTGCCAGTTCTCTCTAGCTATCATAACCTAATGTACCTATTCAGGCTTATAACTACCTATATTAGGGTGCTAGAGCTACATTATTAATATCTAACGTTTCTTCAATAATCCTACTATTAGTTACTAACTGTACAAACTTTCCTAGGCTTTCCTAGGTGAATAAATCTATCAATTAAAATGTACACAATTGTTACCTTCTTAGTTTGATATCTTTATTATGCACCCCATACCCATCCTGTGGGCGGTAGTCAAAAGATTACAGAGGTACATAATGGGTCCAGGGACTGGACCTCAAAGTTTGATAGCTGAGCAAGTTACAAAGGTAATGAACTCAGATGGTCACAATCATGACAAGTTACAAAGGTATTTGCAGATTACAGAGGTATATATAGGGTCCAGAGACTGGGCCCCAAAGTTTTGATAGCTGAACAAGGTACAATGGTAATGAATTCATAAGTTACAAGGTAATGAATCATGTAAGTAAATTTACTTACGTCTGTACATGGTTGCACTCATGAACAAATTATAAAGCAATGAGCAATCTATTAGTCTACACCCAGCCACAACTGTAATGAGTTATTGGTGCAAATTTTAATTGTTGGGTCACACACACACACATATACATATACACATACATATACACACACATACATGTATATACATACACACATACACATACACACATATATACATACACACACACACACGTGGCAATGCTTCATTTACAGGGAGCAAAGTCAGGGCATTTTTCCAGAATGGTCTGTAATATACCACTGTGGATAAAATACTTTGACATATCTTGAACATTTCTGAGTGAGTTGTCTCTGAATTCACTAATTTTATCGCACTCCAGTACATAATGACGCAGGGTGTGACAATAATCCAACTGGCAAAGTTTACATCTTGTTTGGTCTACATCTGGTGGTGGTGATTTAACCTCCCAAAGATACTTGTAACCCAGCCGGAGGCGGGCGGTAGTGACATCCAAGAGTCTGCTTATTTTGTTGGATGCACCATAGACATGTGGCTCCTCCTGCATGATAGAATGATGATAGATGGACTGACTGGTGTCAATCTCCCTGAGTCTTAAGTCAATAAAATTCAGTTGAAGTTCTTTTCGTATTATTGTTCTCAAACTGCTAACTGATAAGCCAAGATTGTAATCTATCCCCCTTTGAAAGCATAAAACTTAGCCAATTTATCAGTTCTATCATGCATCTGAAGACCAATGTGAGATGGAATCCACAGCATGTGCACTCTGACTCTACTATCCAGAATCCTACCATACCTGTGCCTGGCTTCTGACACAAGCATGCTACAAGTTATACTTGATGAGTTGAGAGCATTTATGGATGGCAGAGAATCAGTTACAATTAGAGAGTTAACCTTAGATACATGGACGCATTTGAGTGCAAGGAGTATGGCAAACAGTTCTGTCTGAAGGGTAGAGGCCCAGTTATTGATGCGTGCTCCAATTTCTTTAGAGAGCCATCACTCTGTATAACAACAGCAGCACTACCAGCTGCACCAGTGGTTACCTTCGCCAACTTGAATGTGTATGCTTGTTTTAGTTGGGTGTGTGGGTTTATAAACTCCGAGGGCCGATCCATGTTATGTTTAAGGCTCCTAACGGCTCACTTACCCTGTGGAACTTGCGTGACTCAAAGTTTCCACACATACACTTTTAAAGGAACACCATCTGCAGTACCTGTTAAAATGATTGGGCCACTGTAATTCACACCGGTTACATCAAATGGCTTTATTAACTGCATTCGTTCCTTGGGCAATGGTGGAGGTCCTGGGTACATATAGGTTCTGGCATCTAACGGCGACACACCACACATGTCTTGATGACTCGCTTCACACTCTGTCGCCCTGAGGAATCCAGAAAGTTTCCTAATGCAATTTAAGGTATCTTGTACTCCACCATGCATCACATTTTATGGGCATTTAATACAATTAAAGTTGTCAGATGATGAGTCTTGGGCAGCAGGATAGGGTGTTTAGCATATTCACCCAATTCAGCATTTTGTAACCTACCTCTGCACCTGATTACGTCATCCTTCAAGTACAGCCCCAATTTCTCTATTATTGAACTTTTCACAAATTTTCCATTCCTTATCAATTTAATCTCCTCTCCATAGATTTCTCCTTGTACTCTCTGTACCCAGTATTTCAGAGGATGTGGAAAACCATACGAGATATTCATCTTGTTCATGAAGTTAAACACCAACTTCGTGACATTAATCAATTTTGGGAAGGATGAGTATCTATTTATATCAATGGCTAAGGAGGGACCGAGGACTGGAGCCGTGTTCACAGTAATTTCCACTGGAGCAATATGCGCCTTTTGAACAGGCCAATTAACTTTATCCACCAGCCAACTGGGTCCTTTAAACCACAATAGAGTCTTCACACACTTTGCATAAGTCAACCCACGAGACAAGAGATCAGCTGGGTTCTCCCCCCGGGAATATGGTTAAAGTTAACTTATGTTGGCCCAAACTGTCATATTTCTCTTGCATCTGGTTAATTTCTGCGACTCTATTTTGCAAGAATATAATCTTGCTGTTTCCGTTGCGGATCCACTGCAAGGATACTTCATTATCAGACCAAATTATGGTGTCACTAATATTTATCTCCGGCAATTTACTCTGTATATAATCAGCTAATTTGACACCCACATAAATGGCTGTTAATTCCAACTGAGGTAAGGTACGTAATTTAATTGGAGCCACTTTAGCTTTAGACATGACAAGAGAAATATCTTTATCACATTGAAAATAACGACTGCTCCATCGCTAATTTAGAAGCATCGCAAAAATGTGGGTATATGATTCCCTTCTTGAACTGCCCAGGCGCGGGAACTACAACATTGGAATTTTCTCGTAATCACCAATTAATTCTTCCCACCTGTTAACGAATTCCTCAGGTAGGGTTTCATCCCAACACACTTCTGCTTCCATGCCTCTTGTACCAATAATTTCCCTCGGATTGTAAGAGGGCGCCACTAAGCCTAGTGGATGAAACATTTGACACTTCAGCAAGTAGGACCCTCTTCGTTAATTTCTTGGGCATACTATAATTATTAGGCTTTAACGATAACAGTCTCTCAGTATCCCAAGTCAGTCCAATACATTGCTACACCCAGATACTCCATCTCGGGATTATCTTTATTTATTCGGTCCTTTAACCTGGACAATTACTATTCCACTCCCTGAGAACATATTTGATTGCATTATGCCATTAGCCCCTTCATATATCTTCATTAGCTCCTCTTCAGTTGACGTCACACCCAGGAAATTGTCCACATAAAATTGTTTACTCATTATTTCACTCAGTGGACCACCTGTACGTTTAAGATGCGCATTTATCGTCGCCTGAAGTAAGAATGGACTAAAGTAGCCCCAAATAAGACACTTCTGAATCTGAAAGTTTCAGCGGACTAAGTGAATTGCTAGGATCCTCTGGCCACAGGAATCTTGTGTAATCGATCCATTTTTGCAATCCCACTCTCAGGAAAGCTTTACTTATGTCTGCCGTAAGGCATAATTATTAACTCTGAAATTCAATAATACATCTCCCAATTTTCCGTCAGCGACGGACCTGTCATTAAACAATCATTCAAACTAGGTACATTTTTTACCCTGGCAATACAATTAAACACGATCCTCAAAGGAGTGGTTTCGAATCCTTCTTCACTCCGTGATGAGGTAAGTAGTGGCCATGAATATTGGCTTGCTCAGGGGTACCTCCTCTATGAACTGGTTAATTAACTGATCATTAATGATCCCATTATAAGCAGTCAGCAATTCTGGTGTCTTACTCAATTCGTGGAGCTGGGCCTTTAATTGTCCATCGCCATCCGGTAATTAGTAGGTAATTCCGGATGGTTCAGCTTCCATGGGAGTCGCACCCAGTATTGTCAGACTCAAATTTAACATCCTTCAGGTATTGTTCCTGAGTGAAGGAGTTATCTGGACTTTCCTCATGTACATTAATCCCGATACTGTCCAATTCCCACAACTTGTGCACTGGCTCAACAGCATTCTCTATTGAAGAATATGTACACTGGGGTGACGTTTCATGCGTAAGACACACAGTGACTGCATTTATGGCTTCCTCCAGTCATTCATTACTGCGGAAGCCGGCCATAAATCATGGCCTGCACTAGTGTTGAGAAGAGTGACACCGCATCTCTTCGTCATACCCTTCACAAAGGCTGCATAATAATCGCTGCTATTAATACTCCTATTGGTCCCACAGAGTCATTATTGACCACTGAGGGTGCCAGTTTCACATTATTCTGTGAGAGTCTCTGCGTGGTGGCATTAAGACCCACAGTGGAGATCTTCTCCGGTAGTCTATCCACGACTACTGCATTAACTTGGGTCTTCTCTCTGCCCAGACCGACGTTTATATAAACCGTGTCATACGACTGGGCCCTTTTATCTGAGGGAAAAACCCCATAATTTTAATGTGGTAGGATCCCCCTTCGTACTTTCATCCCATTAAGGCAACTGCGCTTTATGAAAGTCGTTGTGATCCTGATCTAACAACGCTGTTACAGTCTTGGATTTATGCCATTTGTCTTTACCTGTCATGTCCAACACAGGTAGTGCTACTTCAGCTAAACCATTCGAACGTTAGCTGCAAGTTTACGTGCGCCACTGTAGTGGGGGTAAATTTTCCTTACCATTACAAAATTACACCCCCTCTTACACATCACTATGTGGTGCCTGCCCTTTGCATTGGTGACAAATATTCAGTTTGTGTAAGGGGTTGGGAGCATAGGAGGATTGAATACTATTTGTTTTGGTTCAGTCATTTATAATTGTTTTGTTATTGTCGTTGTTGTTATGGAGCGGCCTTGGAAGTACATTTTATGGTTACTCCGGGTTTTCAATAACCTACAACCACTACAGTGGCAGCGAGGATGGGATCATCAGAGCCAGGATGATGGGTCAATGTGGCCCCGGAGAGGGATTTGCCAGCCGGGACATTGCAGCAGAACGGTGATACAGCAGCAACAAGTGGCACCATGGCAGACCAAGGAAGGGGCCCTTTTGACCCCGTAAATTTCTTTGGGTTTTCAACTTTTTTGGAAAAATTTGCTCATAAAAGGAA
>WNWK01058941.1:0-10316 GCA_009830355.1 Cherax destructor | reverse complement strand
AATCATAAAATTTTGCTAACTTTTCTTAAATTTAAACGGGAAATTCTATTTAAAAGTTTAAAAATCTACGTTTTTTAGCAAAAAATGATTTTTGCCAAAAAACCCTAAAACCCCTCAAAACGTCAAATATGCAATAAAATACCATTTTAGCACATTTTATGATTTTTTTTATGTTTCATGTTTTTTTTAAAAAAATAATATAAATTTTATAAAAATTTTTATTTTATAGATTTTTAATGGGATTTTTTTAAAATATGTAAATAATTAATAAATATTCAAAAATGCTATAAAACTTGATTTTATTGCATTTTTAAAGGGTTTTTCTGAAAAACTTTATTTTTAGAAAAATCCACCTATGAGTAAGCTTCTAAAAGAAAATCATAAAATTTTGCTTACTTTTCCCATAAATTTTAATTGCAGTAGAAATTCTATTTAAAAGTTTGATAATCTAAGTATTTTAGCTAAAAAAATGAGTTTTGCCAGAAAAGCACTCAAACCACTCTAAAACGTCGAAATATGCAATAAAATACGATTTTAGACATTTTCTGTTCTTTTAATGTTTCATGTTTTTTTCAGAAAATGTATGAAATACCCCTTAAAAATATTGTTTTTATAGATTTTTAATGGGATTTTAAAATATATAAATAATTAATAAATATTCAAAAATGCTATAAAACTTGATTTTATTGCATTTTGACGATTTAACATTTTCAAGGATTTTCTGAAAAACTATTTTTTAGATAAAATCCACGTATGAGTAAGCTTCCTAAAACAAAATCATAAAATTATGCTAACTTTTCCCAAAAATTTTCCAATCTAGAAATTCTATTTAAAAGTTTGAAAATCTAGGTATTTTAGCTAAAAAATGAGTTTAAGAAAAGCACTCAAACCGCTCTAAATCGTCGAAATATGCAATAAAATACCATTTTAACTTTTTTATGATATTTTTGTTTCATGTATTTTTGAAAAATAATATGAAATATTATATAATAATATTTTTTTTTATATATTTTTAATTGATTTTTAAAAATATGTAAATAATTAATAAATATTAAAAAATGCTATAAAACTTGATTTTTTGCATTTTTGACGATTTAAGGCATTTTAAAGGATTTTCTGAACACATTTTTTAATATAAAATATACCTGATAAGCTTAAAAAGAAAATCATAAAATTTCGCTTACTTTTCCCATAAATTTCAATTGCAGCAGAAATTCTATTTAAAAGTGTGATAATCTAAGTATTTGCTAAAAAATGATTTTTGCCGAAAACATTTAAACCGCTCTAAAACGTCGAAATATGCAATAAAATACGATTTTAACACATTTTTCTGAGCTTCATGTATTTTTCGAAAATAATATGAAATATTCTATAAAAATATTGATTTTTATAGATTTTTAATTGGGATTTTTAAAAATATGTAATAACTAATAAATATTCAAAAATGCTATAAAACTTGATTTTATTGCATTTTTGACGATTTAAGGCATTTTAAGGATTTTCTGAAAACTATTTTTTTAGATAAAATCCCCCTTTGAGTAAGATTCCTAAAGAAAATCATAAAATTTTGCTAACTTTTCCCATAAATTTCAATTGCAGTAGAAATTTATTTAAAAGTTTGAAAATCTACGTATTTTAGCTAAAAATGAGTTTTGCCAGAAAACACTAAACCGCTCTAAAACGTCGAAATATGCAATAAAATACGATTTTAGCACATTTTCTGAGCTTCATGTATTTTTCGAAAATAATATGAAATATTCTATAAAAATATTGATTTTTATAGATTTTTAATGGGATTTTTTAAAAATATATAAATAATTAATAAATATTCAAAAATGCTATAAAACTTGATTTTATTGCATTTTTTGACGATTTAAGGCATTTTCAAGGATTTTCTGAAAAACTATTATTTTTAGATAAAATCCACCTATGAGTAAGCTTCCTAAAAGAAAATCATAAAATTTTGCTAACTTTTCCCATAAATTTCAATTGCAGTAGAAATTCTATTTAAAAGTTTGAAAATCTAGTATTTTAGCTAAAAAATGAGTTTGCCAGAAAAGCACTCAAACCACTCTAAAACGTCGAAATATGCAATAAAATACCATTTTAGCACATTTTTATGATATTTTTATGTTTCATGTATTTTTGAAAAATAATATGAAATATTTATAAAATATTTATTTTTATAGATTTTTAATGGATTTTTTAAAAATATGTAAATAATTAATAAATATTCAAAATGCTATAAAACTTGATTTTATTGCATTTTGACGATTTAAGCATTTTCAAGGATTTTCTGAAAACACTATTTTTAGATAAAATATACCTAGAGTAAGCTTCCTAAAGAAAATCTAAAATTTTGCTTAATTTTCCCATAAATTTCAATTGCAGTAGAAATTCTATTTAAAAGTGTGATAATCAAGTATTTTAGCTAAAAATGAGTTTTGCCAGAAAAGCACTCAAACCGCTCTAAAACGTCGAAATATGCAATAAAATGCAATTTTAGCCATTTTCTGAGCTTTTAATGTTTCATGTATTTTTGAAAATAATATGAAATATTTAAAATAATATTGATTTTTATAGATTTTTAATGGATTTTTAAAAATATGTAAATAATTTAATAAATATTCATAAATGTATAAAACTTATTTTATTGCTTTTTTTGACGATTTAAGGCATTTTCAAGGATTTTCTGAAAAACTATTTTTAGATAAAATATACATATGAGTAAGCTTCCTAAAAGAAAATCATAAAATTTTGCTTACTTTTCCCATAAATTTCAATTGCAGAGAAATTCTATTTAAAAGTTGAAAATCTAGTATTTTAGCTAAAAATGAGTTTTGCCAGAAAAGCACTCAAACCGCTCTAAAACGTCGAAATATGCAATAAAATACGATTTTAGCACATTTTTCTGAGCTTTTAATGTTTCATGTATTTTTCGAAAATAATATGAAATATTTAAAAAATATTGTTTTTTATAGATTTTTAATGGGATTTTTAAAATATGTAAATAATTAATAAATATTCAAAAATGCTATAAAACTTGATTTTATTGCATTTTGACGATTTAAGCATTTTAAAGGGATTTTCTGAAAAACTATTTTTTTAGATAAAATCCACCTATGAGTAAGCTTCCTAAAAGAAAATCATAAAATTTTGTTTAACTTTTCCCATAAATTTCAATTGCAGTAGAAATTCTATTTAAAAGTTTGAAATCTAAGTATTTTAGCTAAAAAATGAGTTTTGCCAGAAAAGCACTCAAACCGCTCTAAAACGTCGAAATATGAATAAAATACGATTTTAGCAATTTATCTGAGCTTTTAATGTTTCATGTATTTTTGAAAATAATTGAAATATTCTATAAAAATATTGATTTTATAGATTTTTAATTGATTTTTAAAAATATGTAAATAATTAAATATTCAAAATGCTATAAAATTGATTTTATTGCATTTTTGACGATTTAAGGCATTTTAAGTTTTCTGAAAAACTATTTTTTTAGATAAAATCACCTAGAGTAAGCTTCCTAAAAGAAATCATAAAATTTTGTAACTTTTCCATAAATTTCAATTGCATAGAAATTCTATTTAAAAGTTTGAAATCTAAGTATTTTAGCTAAAAAATGAGTTTTGCCAGAAAACACTCAAACCGCTCTAAAACGTCGAAATATGCAATAAAATAAGATTTTAGCACATTTTTCTGAGCATTTTAATGTTTCATGTATTTTTCGAAAATATGAAATACTCTATAAAAATGCAATAAAATCAAGTTTTATAGCATTTTTGAATATATATTAATTATTTACATATTTTTAAAAAATCCAATTAAAAATCTATAAAATCAATATTTTTATAGAATATTTCAAATTATTTTCCAAAAAATACATGAAACATTAAAAAGCTCAGAAAAATGTGCTAAAATCGTATTTTATTGAATATTTCGACGTTTTAGAGCGGTTTGAGTGCTTTTCTGGCAAAACTCATTTTTTAGCTAAAATACTTGGATTATATCACTTTTAAATCGAATTTCTACTGCAATTGAAATTTATCGGAAAATTAAGCAAAATTTTAAGATTTTCTTTTAGGAAGCTTACTCAGGTATATTTTATCTAAAAAAATAGTGTTTTCAGAAAATCCTTGAAAATGCCTTAAATCGTCAAAAAATGCAATAAAATCAAGTTTTATAGCATTTTAGAATATTTATTAATTATTTACATATTTTTAAAAAATCCCATTAAAAATCTATAAAAATCAATATTTTTATAGAGTATTTCATATTATTTTCGAAAAATACATGAAACCTTAAAAAGCTCAGAAAAACGTTTTAGAGCGGTTTGAGTGCTTTTCTGACAAAACTCATTTTTATAGATTTTTAAAAGGATTTTTTAAAAATATGTAAATAATTAGTAAATATTCTAAAATGCTATAAAACTTGATTTTATTGCATTTTTTGAAGATTTAAGGCATTTTCAAGGATTTTCTGAAAACACTATTTTTTTTAGATAAAATATACCTGAGTAAGCTTTCCAAAAGAAAATCTTAAAATTTTGCTTAATTTTCCCATAAATTTCAATTGCAGTAGAAATTCTATTTAAAAGTGTGATAATCCAAGTATTTTAGCTAAAAAATGAGTTTTGTCAGAAAAGCACTCAAACCGCTCTAAAACGTTGAAATATGCTATAAAATGCAATTTTAGGCCATTTTTCTGAGCTTTTTAATGTTTCATGTATTTTTGGAAAATAATATGAAATATTCAAAATTATTATTGATTTTTATAGATTTTTATGGGGATTTTTTAAAAATATGTAAATAATTTATAAATATTCATAAATGCTATAAAACGTTATTTTATTGCATTTTTTGACGATTTAAGGCATTTTCAAAGGATTTTCTGAAAACTATTTTTGATAAAATATACCTGAGTAAGCTTCCTTAAGAAAATCATAAAATTTTGCTTACTTTTCCCATAAATTTCAATTACAGTAAAATTCTTTTTAAAAAAGTGTGATAATCTAAGTATTTTAGCTAAAAAATAAGTTTTGCCAGAAAAGCACTCAAACCGCTCTAAAACGTCGAAATATGCAATAAAATACGATTTTAGCACATTTTTCTGTGCTTTTTAATGTTTCATGTATTTTTCGAAAATGATATGAAATACTCCTTAAAAATATTGATTTTTATAGATTTTTAATGGGATTTTTTAAAAATATGTAAATAATTAATAAATATTCAAAAATGCTATAAAACTTGATTTTATTGCATTTTTTGACGATTTAAGGCATTTTGAAGGATTTTCTGAAAAACTATTTTTTTAGATAAAATCCACCTATGAGTAAGATTCCTAAAGAAAATCATAAAATTTTGCTATACTTTTCCATAAATTTCAATTGCAGTAGAAATTCTATTTAAAAGTTTGAAAATCTAGGTATTTTAGCTAAAAAATGAGTTTTGCCAGAAAAGCACTCAAACCGCTCTAAAACGTCGAAATATGCAATAAAATACGATTTTAGCACATTTTTCTGAGCTTTTATGTTTCATTATTTTCGAAAATAATATGAAATATTCTATAAAAATATTGATTTTATAGATTTTTAATGGGATTTTTTAAAATATGTAAATAATTAATAAATATTCAAAATGCTATAAAACTTGATTTTATTGCATTTTTGACGATTTAAGGCATTTTCAAGGATTTTCTGAAAAACTATTTTTTAGATAAAATCCACCTATGAGTAAGCTTCTAAAAGAAAATCATAAAATTTTGCTAACTTTTCCATAAATTTCAATTGCAGTAGAAATTCTATTTAAAGTTTGAAAATCTAGTATTTTAGCTAAAAATGAGTTTTGCCAGAAAAGCACTCAAACCGCTCTAAAACGTCGAAATATGCAATAAAATACGCATTTTAGCACATTTTTTTGATATTTTTATGTTTCATGTATTTTTGAAAATAATATGAAATATTCTATAAAAATATTGATTTTTATAGATTTTTAATGGGATTTTTTAAAATATGTAAATAATTAATAAATATTCAAAAATGCTATAAAACTTGATTTATTGCATTTTGACGATTTAAGGCATTTTCAAGGATTTTCTGAAAACTATTTTTAGATAAAATCCACTATGAGTAAGCTTCCTAAAAGAAAATCATAAAATTTTGCTACTTTTCCCATAAATTTCAATTGCAGTAGAAATTCTATTTAAAAGTTTGATAATCTAGTATTTTAGCTAAAAATGAGTTTTGCCAGAAAAGCACTCAAACCGCTCTAAAACGTCGAAATATGCAATAAAATACGATTTTAGCACATTTTTCTGAGCTTTTAATGTTTCATGTATTTTTCGAAAATAATTGAAATACTCTATAAAATATTGATTTTATAGATTTTTAATGGATTTTTTAAAAATATTAAATAATTAATAAATATTCAAAATGCTATAAAACTTGATTTTATTGCATTTTGACGATTTAAGGCATTTTCAAGGATTTTCTGAAAACTATTTTTAGATAAAATCCACCTATGAGTAAGCTTCTAAAAGAAAATCATAAAATTTTGCTAACTTTTCCCATAAATTTCAATTGCGTAGAAATTTATTTAAAAGTTTGAAAATCTAGTATTTTAGCTAAAAATGAGTTTTGCCAGAAAAGCACTCAAACCGCTCTAAAACGTCGAAATATGCAATAAAATACATTTTAGCACATTTTCTAGTTTTATGTTTCATGTATTTTGAAAATAATATGAAATATTCTATAAAATATTGATTTTTATAGATTTTTAATGGATTTTTTAAAATATGTAAATATTAATAATATTCAAAATGCTATAAAACTTGATTTTATTGCATTTTTTGACATTTAAGGCATTTCAAGATTTTCTGAAAACTTATTTTTAGATAAAATCCACTATGAGTAAGCTTCCTAAAGAAAATCATAAAATTTTGCTAACTTTTCCCATAAATTTCAATTGCGTAGAAATTCTATTTAAAGTTTGAAAATCTAGTATTTTAGCTAAAAATGAGTTTCAGAAAACACTAAACCCTCTAAACGTCGAAATATGCAATAAAATACATTTTAGCAATTTTGTTTAGTTTCATGTATTTTGAAAATAATATGAAATATCTATAAAATATTTATTTTATAGATTTTAATGATTTTAATATTAAATATTAATAAATATTCAAAATGCTAAAAACTTGATTTTATTGCATTTTAAGATTTTCTGAAACATTTAGATAAAATCACCTGATAAGCTCAAGAAAATCAAATTTTCTACTTTTCCATAAATTTCAATCATAGAAATTCTATTTAAAGTTTGATAATCAATATTTTAGCTAAATGAGTTTGCAGAAAAGCACTCAAACCGCTCTAACGTCGAAATAAATAAATACGATTTTAGCAATTTCTGAGCTTTTAATGTTTCATGTATTTTGAAAATAATATGAAATACTCTATAAAATATTGATTTTATAGATTTTTAAGATTTAAAAATATTAAATAATTAATAAATATTCAAATCATAAACTTGATTTTATTGCATTTGACGTTTAAGGATTTAAGATTTTCTGAAAACTATTTTAGATAAAATCCACTATGAGTAAGTTCTAAAGAAAATCATAAATTTTCTCTTTTCATAAATTTCAATTGCAGTAGAATTTATTTAAAAGTTTGAAATCAGTATTTTAGCTAAATGAGTTTTGCCAGAAAAGCACTAAACCGTCTAAAACGTCGAAATATGCAATAAAATACTTTAGCACATTTTTGATTTATGTTTCATGTATTTGAAAATAATATGAAATATTCTATAAAAATATTGATTTTATAGATTTTTAATGGATTTTTAAAATATGTAAATATTAATAAATATTAAAAATGTATAAAACTTATTTTATTGCATTTGACGATTTAAGGCATTTTCAAGATTTTCGAAAACTATTTTTTAGATAAATCCACTATGAGTAAGCTTCCTAAAGAAAATCATAAAATTTTGCTAACTTTCCTAAATTTCAATTGCAGTAAATTCTATTTAAAAGTTTGAAAATCTATATTTTAGCTAAAAATGAGTTTTGCAGAAAGCATAAACCATTAAACGTCGAAATATGCAATAAAATACCATTTAACATTTTTGATTTTTATGTTTCATGTATTTTTGAAAATAATATGAAATATTCTATAAATTATTTATAGATTTAATGGGATTTTTAAAATATTAAATAATTAATAATTTAAAATGCTATAAAACTGATTTTATTGCATTTTTCAGATTTCTGAAAAACTTTTTTTTAGATAAAATCATAGAGTAAGCTTCTAAAAGAAAATCATAAAATTTGCTTAATTTTCCCATAAATTTCAATTGCAGTTGAAATTCTATTTAAAAGTTTGAAAATCTACGTATTTTAGCTAAAAAATGAGTTTTGCCAGAAAAGCACTCAAACCGATCTAAAACGTCGAAATATGCAATAAAATACGATTTTAGCACATTTTTCTGAGCTTTTTAATGTTTCATGTATTTTCGAAAAAAATTTGAAATATTCTATAAAAATATTGATTTTTATAGATTTTAATGGGATTTTTTTAAAATATGTAAATAATTAATAAATATTCAAAATGCTATAAAACTTGATTTTATTGCATTTTTTGACGATTTAATGCATTTTCAAGGATTTTCTGAAAAACTATATTTTTTAGATAAAATCCACCTATGAGTAAGCTTCCTAAAAGAAAATCATAAAATTTTGCTAACTTTTCCCATAAATTTCAATTGCATTAGAAATTCTATTTAAAAGTTTGAAAATCTAGGTATTTTAGCTAAAAATGAGTTTTGCCAGAAAACACTCAAACCGCTCTAAAACGTCGAAATATGCAATAAAATACGATTTTAGCACATTTTTCTATTATGTATTTTTCGAAAATAATATGAAATATTCTATAAAAATATTGATTTTTATAGATTTTTAATGGATTTTTAAAAATATGTAAATAATTAATAATATTCAAAATGCTATAAACTTGATTTTATTGCATTTTGACGATTTAAGGCATTTTAAGGATTTTCTGAAAAACTATTTTTTTAGATAAAATCCACCTATGAGTAAGTTCCTAAAGAAAATCATAAAATTTTGCTAACTTTTCCCATAAATTTCAATTGCAGTAGAAATTCTATTTAAAAGTTTGAAAATCTACGTATTTTAGCTAAAAAATGAGTTTTGCCAGAAAAGCACTCAAACCGCTCTAAAACGTCGAAATATGCAATAAAATACGATTTTAGCACATTTTTCTGAGCTTCATGTATTTTTCGAAAATAATATGAAATATTCTATAAAAATATTGATTTTTATAGATTTTTAATGGGATTTTTTTAAAATATGTAAATATTCAATAAATATTCAAAAATGATATAAAACTTGATTTTATTGCATTTTTTGACGATTTAAGGCATTTTCAAGGATTTTCTGAAAAACTATATTTTTTAGATAAAATCCACATATGAGTAAGCTTCCTAAAAGAAAATCATAAAATTTTGCTAACTTTTCTCATAAATTTCAATTGCAGTAGAAATTCTATTTAAAAGTTTGAAAATCTACGTATTTTAGCTAAAAAATGAGTTTTGCCAGAAAAGCACTTAAACCGCTCTAAAACGTCGAAATATGCAATAAAATACCATTTTAGCACATTTTTATGATATTTTTTATGTTTCATGTATTTTTTGAAAAATAATATGAAATATTCTATAAAAATATTTATTTTTATAGATTTTTAATGGGATTTTTTAAAATATGTAAATAATTAATAAATATTCAAAAATGCTATAAAACTTGATTTTATTGCATTTTTTCAAGGATTTTCTGAAAAACTTTATTTTTTAGATAAAATCCACCTATGAGTAAGCTTCCTAAAAGAAAATCATAAAATTTTGCTTACTTTTCCCATAAATTTCAATTGCAGTAGAAATTCTATTTAAAAGTTTGATAATCTAAGTATTTTAGCTAAAAAATGAGTTTTGCCAGAAAAGCACTCAAACCACTCTAAAACGTCGAAATATGCAATAAAATACGATTTTAGCACATTTTTCTGTGCTTTTTAATGTTTCATGTATTTTTCGAAAATGATATGAAATACTCTTAAAAATATTGGTTTTTATAGATTTTTAATGGGATTTTTTAAAAATATATAAATAATTAATAAATATTAAAAAATGCTATAAAACTTGATTTTATTGCATTTTTTGACGATTTAAGGCATTTTCAAGGATTTTCTGAAAAACTATTTTTTTTAGATAAAATCCACGTATGAGTAAGCTTCCTAAAACAAAATCATAAAA
>WNWK01058940.1:0-10317 GCA_009830355.1 Cherax destructor | reverse complement strand
CATAAACTTGTCCCCAAGTTTGTCGGTCCTTACCGTGTCCTACGACAGCTCGGCGGCAATAATTACGAGGTGAGGGAGATAGCTACCGGAACTATCAGAGAAGCTCACCTTGACCACATGAAGTATATTGATCATGTGCAAGCCGAAGCAGAGCTGGAATCGCGCGCATTGCAAAGCCACAATCAGACTCAAACTAGTGACAACCTGTCTAATTCTTCACCCGCTACCACTACGACAGATGACAGTCCTGTAAGGCTCCATACTTATGGCCTGAGACCCAGGACAGCAGTACATTTCTGTGACATTGACATACCTACTGACTTGTCCGACTCCTACGCTAGCTACGCTAATTGTTTGCTTGCAGAAATGGGGATTAATGCGCATACATTGTATAGTTAGTAAATAATGGAGTCAGGGTGGACAACACCATGTAAATATGTAAAATTTATTCTAGCAGGGTACCCGTAGTATAATGAATTCCATGGAAATAATGTTATTGTGAGTATGTGCACCCAGTGTGTCTTGTAAAGCCTGTATAAAGGTAAGAGCAGTATCACCCTTTTGAGTCAAATGTCACACCTTAGAAAATGCTACTGTCAGTCATTGTTTGCAGATGTGAGGATGGTACAGCGCTCAAGGATGTGCAGTCAAGTTGATGCCTAGCCCTGTGGACAACCTGTATATAGAAGACTCTAGTTATAGTGCCGACATCGCCTTGCTCTGTCCTCTGTCCAGCTGTACAGGCAAGCCAATTTTCTCTTCCCTGACCCTCGAAACGGGAGAGTTTTTGAGGCCTGCACCGGCAATAATCTTATTGTATATGTATATGTCAGGTAACCGGAAGCCAGTTTCCCCTGGGTAACTATTGCTTGTTTGCTCATTTACACCTTCGTGCCCGCCAGTATTGTCATGTCGAGATGACACGCGGTAGGTGGCCGAGCGGATGTAAGCAGCCTATACTTAGTCCCTTTCAAATTACGCGGCACTACGGTGCTGCCCTCTAGGCCTATCAAGGTCAGGCTGGCCTGCCATGTTTCTCTCTCACTCTTGTGGCCTACCTCATCAAAGCAGGTTCTACCCTAGCTGGTTTCCGGTCCCCTCACACGCTCTGCATCTGTGTACACTCGCCCTATTCGATAATAAAGCCACATCTATTCTACGGCCGTATCTCTTCACCTACGCTACCATTCTACTGCACGATTTCTAACGAAGGGATTTCTAACGAAGTAAGGCAAGAACAGTAATAACATAACCCCAAAAATCCAGACAAAGTGCTACACTGTGCTTGTAGATATAATGCGCAAACATGACTGGCAAATACGTATTTACACTTGTTCAGGAACCAGACATGACGATGCAGTCGTGTGTGACAGTGTGAACAGGCAAAAAGGGGGGGTTGGCCTGTATATCACAGTCACTTATATGTTCAGAACTACTAAATGCCTCAAATGATGTAGTTGAAGTATTAGCAATAAAGATCGAGAATCAAAACCTGGTCATTGTGGTTGTATACAAGCCTCCGGATGCAACGTCCCAACAATTCCAGGAACAGCTTCTGAAAATTGACCACTGTCTGGAAAATCTTCAGTTCCTGCCCCCAACATCTTGCTCCTGGGGGATTTCAACCTAAGGCACCTAAAATGGAGGAATATTGCAAACAATGTGATAGCAGAGATAACACCAGGAGGCAGCTCAGATAAAAACTCGCACACACATGAACTTTTAAATCTCTGCACCAAATTCATCTTAAACCAGCAAATAGTAAAGCCTACAAGATTAGAGAATACGCTGGACCTCATCTTCACCAACAATGATGATCTGATACGAAATGTCATCATATCAAAAACAATATACTCAGATCACAACATAATAGACGTCCAGACAGGTATGCGGGGAGCCCCAGACCGACAAAATGTGATCAGCCGCGAGGGAGCCTTCTCCAAATTCAACTTCAATAACAAAAACATAAGGTGGGACCAAGTCCTAAATGATATAAACTGGGAAGATAGCCTAAGCATCACGGATCCTAACCTATGTCTAGAACAAATTAACTCTGTGGCACTTGAGGTTTGCTCAAGGCAAATTCCCTTAACCCTTTCAGGGTCCGTGCCGTAGTTCTACAGCTTTGAGTTCTGGGTCCAAACCGTAGTTCTACGTCATAAGCTCAGCTCACTCAGATAAGCTTTGAGCGGTAAATTTGGGCCTAGATATGAGAGAATACATCTATGTGGTAAGTGTGCACCACATAAAACAAATCCTGCAGCACAAAGTGCATAACTGAAACCATAATTTTTTATTAAAACAGCGACTTTGCAGTGTTTTTTCGTATACTTTTTATAGTTGTATTTGCGATTTCTTGGTCTCATTTGATAGAATGGAAGATATATTACGGATATAGAGATGATTTTGATTGGTTTTAATACTGGAAATGGCTTGAAACTGAGCTCAAAGTAGCTGAAATGTTAAATTTTTGCTGATGTTCAAGAGTAAACAAATGACCTCACACGTCTAATACGCGCCAGTTGGTGGGTCTAATATACGTTCACAAATGTGGTGATATTATTTGTACAATTATTACAATATTGCATAACAGTAAATCTTCCATTTTTTGGTTTGAATAAAAATTCATTATGTGAATAAAAAATCAAAATGGAATTCATTTGTAAAGACTAAAACGTAACTAATGAACAGAGGAAATTTTAGTTTAGTGCCAGGAATGCCTGCATTGTTTATTCTGCACCCTATTTTGAAACTGGAATATTTTGAACTTTGAGTTAAATTGGCTAAATTACCAATTTCCAATCACTTTATTTTGTAGTTGAAACAGTTGACTGGGCGATATCTTGTGCTCATTTGATAAAATAGAAGTAATACTAGTGAAATAGCTAAGAATTTGGTCGACTGGAATAATGTAATTGGCCTAAAATGGGAGTCAAAGTCAGCAAAATCGCTGATGCATAAATATCGCTGACACATCAAAATTCGCGAGAGCATAATTTCGGCAATTTTCAATCAAATTTCATACTTTTTGTTTTATTACCTTCAGAAAAAGATTTTCTATCATTTTATAAAAAAATAAGATTTTTTTTTTTAAATTCTTGGACACTGGCGCATCCCTTCCAAAAATGGCCTTGGAGAAGATGTAAACGGAGAAGATGTAAACTAGAAAGAGAGAGGTGCTCCCTATACAGGCAAAGGTAAAGAATAATGGAGCGGCTACAAGAGGCCAATATATCTGAAATACGTAGGGAGACACTGGTCAGAGAAATAGCAAACATAGAATTAAAACTAAAGGAATCTTACAGGAATCAAGAAATACGGGAAGAACTAAAAGCCATAAATGAAATTGAAAGAAACCCAAAGTATTTCTTTTCTTATGCCAAATCAAAGTCGAGAACAACATCCAGTATTGGGCGCCTACTTAAACGGGATGGGTCCTACACAGATGACAGCAAGGAAATGAGTGTTACTAAAGTCCCAGTATGACTCAGTTTTTAGCGAGCCGCTAACCAGACTGAAAGTCGAAGACCTAAATGAATTTTTTATGAGAGTGCCACAGAACTTGGCAGATGCATGCCTATCTGACATTACCCTGACGCCAAATGACTTCGAAAAGGCAATAAATGACATGCCCATGCACTCCGCTCCAGGCCCAGACTCATGGAACTCCGTGTTCATCAAGAACTGCAAGAAGCCCTTATCACGTGCTTTTAACATCCTATGGAGAGGGAGCATGGACACTGGGGTCATCCTGCAGTTACTAAAAACAACAGACATAGCCCCACTCCACAAAGGGGGCAGTAAAGCAATAACAAAGAACTACAGACCAATAGCGCTAACATCCCATATCATAAAAATCTTTGAAAGGGTTCTAAGAAGCAAGATCGCCACTCATCTAGATACCCATCAATTACAAAACCCAGGGCAGCATGGGTTTAGAGCAGGTCGCTCCTGTCTGTCCCAACTACTGGACCACTACGACAAAGTTCTGGATGCTCTAGAAGACAAACAGAATGCAGATGTTATATACACAGACTTTGCAAAAGCCTTTGACAAGTGTGACCACGGTGTAATAGCACACAAAATGCATGATAAAGGAATAACAGAAAACTTGGTAGATGGATCTATAATTTCCTAACAAGTATAACACAAAGAGTAGTAGTCAACAGAGTAAAGTCTGAGGTGGGTACAGTGAAAAGCTCTGTTCCACAAGGCACAGTACTCACTCCCATCCTGTTCCTCATCCTCATATCGCAGATGACACCCGAATCTGCATGACAGTGTCCACCGTTGAAGACACTGCAAGACTCCAAGCAGACATCAACCAAATCTTTAAATGGGCTGCAGAAAACAATATGAAGTTCAATGATGAGAAATTTCAATTACAGTGGACCCCCGAGTATCGTAAAATCTTCATTCCAGAACCCTGCTCAAGTGCATTACCGAACGAATTTACTCCTTTAAGAAATAATGTGAATTAGGTTAGTCTACTTCAGACCCCAAAAATACACTTCCACAAGCACTTACAATATTATACTTACATAATTGTACGATTTCCGGGGTGTACGTAACTCAGGGGTCCACTGTACTCAGATATGGAAAACGTGAGGAAATTAAAATCTCATCGAGTACAAAACAAATTCCAACCACACAATAGAGCGAAAAACTAATGTCAAAGACCTGGGAGTGATCATGTCAGAGGATCTCACCTTCAAGGACCATAACACCGTAGCAATCGCATCTGCTAGAAAAGTGACAGGATGGATAATGAGAACCTTCAAAACCTGGGATGCCAAGCCCATGTTGACACTTTTCAGGTCGCTTGTTCTATCTAGGCCGGAATATTGCTGCACACTAACTGCACCTTTCAAGGCAGGTGAAATTGCTGACCTAGAAAATGTGCAGAGAACCTTCATGGCACGCATAACTGCGATAAACCACCTCAATTACTGGGAACGCTTGAAGTTCCTAAACCTGTACTCCCTAGAACGTAGGCGGGAGAGATACATTATTATATACACGTGGAAAATTCTCGAGGGATTAGTACCAAACTTACACACGAGAGTCACTTCCTACGAAAGCAAGAGACTCGGCAGGCGATGTAACATCCCCCCAATGAAAAGCAGGGGTGCCACTAGCACGTTGAGAGAACACAATAAGTGTCAGGGGCCCAAGACTGTTCAACTGCCTCCCAGCATACATCAAGGGGATTACCAACAAACCCCTGGCTGTCTTCAAGCAGGCACCTAAAGTCGGTACCTGACCAGCCAGGCTGTGGTTTGTAAGTTCGACTGTGTGCGGCCAGCAGTAACAGCCTGGTTGATCAGGCTCTGATCCAACATGAGGCCTGGTCACAGACCGGCCGCAGGGCGTTGACCCTTGGAACTCTCTCATGTATACTCCAGGTATACTACCACCCTCTACCACCATCACAACCACTACCACCCTCTACCACCATCACAACCACTACCACCATCACAACCACTACCACCCTCTATCACCATCACAACCACAACCACCCTTAACCACCATCACTACCACTACCACCCTCTACCACCATCACAACCACTACCAACCTCTACCACCATCACAACTGCTACCACCCTCTACCACCATCACACTACCACCCTCTACCACCATCACAACTGCTATCACCATCACTACCACTACCACCCTCTACCACCATCACTACCACTACCACCCTCTACCACCATCACTACCACCCTCTACCACTATCACTACAACCCTCTACCACCACCACTTTCGTATTTTTCTACAATCGCTTTCTTTAATTCTATCGTGTTTCTCACCTTCTTTACCAAAGGACTGGCACTAGCAGCTTTGTTTGGGCCCATGGTGGCTTATTTAGCAATCACACAGAATAAACAAGTTCAAGAAACAATGAATTATTACAAAATAATTCCTATGAGCTCGCAAGGTAATGTTCACTCACCCAGAAACAACGTGAAACTGCCTCAGAATGTGTGTGTGGGGAGGCTGTGTGCACGGGCACTCAGACAAGTACTGGACCAACAACGAAAACCGAGGAAAGCAACGAAAACTGAGGCAATATTTTGATGAAAAAAGTCGGAAATAACTGAATCAACGAAATCAGAGATCGACGAAAACCGAGGGCTCACTGTACCTGAAAGAAACCTTTTGAGTTAGTCTTCGTATCCCTTGCCACTTTAGCCTCATAATCTCTTTTAGCTTTTCTTATTCCCTTTTTTATTTCTCTCTTTAACCCTTTGACTGTTTCGGTCGTATATATACGTCTTATGAGCCACTGTTTCGGACGCATTAATTCATGTAAATTCTAGCGGCTTCAAATCAAGTGGGAGAAAGCTGGTAAACCTACATGTGAGAGAATGGGTCTGCGTGATGGGTGTGCGCAGTATGAAAAAAATCGGGGACTCAGTGGTGCATTGTGGGAACGCCATGTTTGTAGTCCTCGTTCACCATGCCTCATGGTAAGAAGTACCTTTCTCCCCGGCGAATTGGAGGTCTTCTCTTCCCAAGTGATAGTTCTAACAGCGATGGAAGTGCCAGTGAAAGTGAATTCCATGGTTTTCAAAAGGGTGTGACCGAAAGCAGTGCCCAGGATAACGTAATTAGTGATGAAAACCCAGATGACCCACAACCTTCCACATCTGGTGCTGGGCCGTCTCATTTACGTTCACCTGTACCAGGACGAAATAGGAAACTATTTCACCATGTACAGGACTCAGATGTGAGCAGTGAAAGTGATAATGATAGTGATTTCCAAGTTATTGAAAGCAGCTCGAGTTGCGACAGTGAGGGAGAATATTCTCCAGTGAAGCGGCAGAATGTACGACGCAACTTGCGTTCTGGTAGTGTGCCATATGCTATTCCAAGGAAAAGGAGTAAATCTCAGAGTACATCCCTTGGCCCTACACCACGAATTGATAGTGAAGATGATGATATTGTTACAATGGGGATGCGTAATGTGCATGGGGCAGCTGTTGCTAGTGGTGGTGTTGGCGGTGGCATGAGTCATGTGGCACCAGGAGCGGGCCACACTGCTACCCAAGCTGCTAACTCAGCACAGCCACAACCAGCCTCAACCACCCCCACACTCCCACAACCTGCACAACCACAACCTCCTCAACCACAACTACCTGTCAATACCCAGTATCCATCAGCAGACCGCATCTGGGATTGGCAGCAAGGTGACAATTTTGTTCCCAATCCCCATGACTTTGATGAAACACAAAGTGGAATACTGCAAAATTGTACACTTGGGAACAATGCCACTGAACTGGAATGCTTTCAGTTATTCTTCGATGAACCCCTGATGGACATTATTGTCAGGGAAAGCAATACATACTACGAGTACACCATGGGAAACACAATTCTTTCACCAAGGTCATGCCTACACCAGTGGAAGGACACAACTGTGGCAGAGATGTACCTGTTCTTTGCCACAATAATGCTTATGCCACATGTGTATAAGCACAATGTCAACACATACTGGTCGATGGAACGCCTGATTTCAACCCCAGGTTTTAGTGATATTATACCAGTGAATCGATTTTTGATACTGTTACGTATGCTACACTTCTCAGACAAAACAAGGCCTGACAGAAACGACAGGTTATATAAGATCAGGAATGTGTTCATGTATATGAAACAAAAGTGTTGTACAGTAAACCGTCATTTAGCACGAGATTATGTTACACGTTACAGGTATTGCACGATTGAAGAAATGCGGCACATTATTATCTAACACGACGTAAAAATGATATTACACGGTTCACGGGAGTGGAAAAATTTTTGAACGCACGGTAGCCCGCTGTGGGTTAAACCATTGAGTCAGTGGGGGTCCTACTGAGGGTGGCTATGAGCCACATCAAGTGTTTAATGCTGACGAGAGAAGTGTTTTCTGGAAGAAAATGCCAACACGAACTTATATCAGTCAGCAAGAGAAAAGTTCACCAGGCTTCAAGACAGCAAAGGATCGCTTCACCTTGCTCTTTTTCGGTAATGCATCAGGTGATTTCAAGTGTAAGCCCAATCCTCGTGCTTAGAGGAAAAGGGAATTTGTTTTTCCTTCCTGCAAACTTTAAGTTTATTCAGATACACGGGGCCAGGAGCTGAGTCTCGACCCCTGCAACCACAATTAGGTAAGTACAGTTACATTGATTATCATTCATAGCAGCATATGTGTAGAGAACCTAGGATAACCCAAAAAATGTCAGACAATGGAAATACTAAGTCACTTTTTTGGGTTA
Organism: Cherax destructor; assembly: GCA_009830355.1. NCBI lineage: Eukaryota > Metazoa > Arthropoda > Malacostraca > Decapoda > Parastacidae > Cherax > Cherax destructor. The sequence continues at coordinate 2,065 of WNWK01058940.1, read as the reverse complement.
TCCTAGGTTCTCTACACATATGCTGCTATGTATGATAATCTTCGTAACTGTATCTGTGTATACCTGAATAAACTTACAGTTTGCGGGAAGGAAAAACAAATAGCCATTCCCACAAGCAGCCTTGTTGTTGTGGTTCAGCGGACACCACCCGCCTTCCCCGCCCACCATGGACTCCACCATCCCAGCATTCATACGTATTTCATACACATCAAAAAACAAATCCTCTGCTGAGAGAGTGAATTGTGTTTTGATCTTTAAATTACTATATCTTGTATCTGCCAAACAATCAAAGTGGCCGTAATGAAGTGTTACTTTGTACTTTGACTGACTGAATGACTTGACTGACTGAATGACTTGACTGACTGAATGACTTGACTGACTTAATGACTGAATGACTTGACTGACTTACTGACTGAATGACTTGACTGACTTACTGACAATGACTGAATGACTTACTGACTGAATGACTTACTGACTGAATGACTTACTGACTGAATGACTTGACTGACTTACTGACTGAATGACTTGACTGACTTACTGACTGAATGACTTGACTGACTTACTGACTGAATGACTTGACTGACTTACTGACTGAATGACTTGACTGACTTACTGACTGAATGACTTGACTGACTTACTGACTGAATGACTTGACTGACTTACTGACTGAATGACTTGACTGACTTACTGAATGACTTGACTGACTTACTGAATGACTTGACTGACTTACTGAATGACTTGACTGACTTACTGAATGACTTGACTGACTTACTGAATGACTTGACTGACTTACTGAATGACTTGACTGACTTACTGAATGACTTAAAGTTAGACACTCAGTACAACCATCGACTTCAGTTCCAGAACCTCTACTATCCACCTCAGCACAGTAGGGCCACAGCATAACTCTCCACTCTCTTCACAATCATCCACAAACACCAGCATCCACAATTTAAGGTAAATACTATTATTTCTGTTACATTTGTAGTCTAAATTAAGCAGTAAAAACAACATAATACATCACGATAATGAACTACAATTACATATTCACTTTTACTTTTGTAAGATCTGTTGGTCTAAAAAAAACTTGTTTGGCTTTTTGGGGAATCCCAGGAACGTAACCCTATTTTTCCCATAAGTTCTTTTAATTATATAACACGAAATTATCTAACATGACATTTTCAGGAACGTAACTACCGTGCTAAATGACTATCTATTGTATGTACAGTCAACCCCCAGAGTTCGTTAGCGTCGGAGTTCGTTAAAATCGGTGTTCGTTAGGTTTTTTCACGAGAATTTTGGCTCGGTGTTAACGAATCCACTTGGAGTTAGCAATTCGTCCCTGGACGCGTACGCGTGGCCTGAGCGGGCCCGGGCACTACATTCAGCGTCAGTGTGATATTGTTTACCAGCGAGTGAGTGCCACCCACGCATTCATACCAGATATATTGTCATTATTACACTATTTTTAGTGCTTGCAACTGCTAAATAAGCCACCATGGGCCCCAAGAAAGCTCCTAGTGCCAAGCCTGTGGTAAAGAATGTCAGAAATACGGTAGAATTGAAGAAGGAGATCATTGCAAAATATGAAAGTGGAGTTCGTTTGGCTGAGCTGGCAAGGCTCTATGGCAAAGCCCATTCAACCATCTCTTCCATTGTGGCCAAGAGAAAGGAAATCAAGGACGCTGTTGTTGTGAAAGTGCAAGTATGGTCACAAAACAGAGATCTCAAATGCTGGAAGAAGTGGAAACTTTGTTGTTGGTGTGGATCAACGAGAAACAAATAGCAGGAGATAGTGTTTCGCAGGCAATAATATCTGAAAAAGCAAGGCAGTTGCATAATAATCTTGTTAAGAAAATGCCTGCAACGAGTGCTGAAGTGAATGAATTTAAAGCCAGCAAAGGCTGGTTTGACAGATTTAAGAAGTGTAATGGCATACATAGTGCTGTGAGGCATGGTGAGGCAGCCAGTTCTGACAAAAGTGCAGCTGAAAAATATGTTCAGGAATTCGTGGGGTACAGTGGTACCTCAGTTAACGATATTTTTCGTTCCAGAATGCTGTTCA
>WNWK01058939.1:0-10317 GCA_009830355.1 Cherax destructor | reverse complement strand
AAAAGTGGGTCATAATAAGCGTGTATGCACCGGAGAAGAGGGAGGTAGAGGAGAGAGAAAATTTTGGGAGATGTTAAGCGAATGTATAGGAATTTTTGAACCAAATGAGAGGGGAAATTTGTGGTAGGGGCCCCAAATGCTAAAGTGGGAGAAACATGAGAGGGGTAGTAGGTAAGTTTGGGGTGCCGGGTGTAAATGATAAGGGGACCCCTTTTTGATTGAACTTGTATAAAAAGGGGGTTTAGTTATGGGAAAACATATTTTAAGAAAAAAAATAAATAAGATACAAGATATGATGGGGGGTAATGACAGAGTTTGTTGACTATGTATTGATAGTAAAAGACTGTTGAGTAGACTTCAGGAGTACATGTTTATAGGGGGGCTACAGATTTTCAGATCATTTTTTAGTTATAGCTACGGGGGAGTAAAAGGTAGATGGGATACAAGGAAAATAGAATCAGTAAGTAAAAGAGAGGTGAAGGTTTAAAACAAAAGAGGAGGCAGTTAGGGTAAGATATAAACAATATTGGAGGATAGAGGGCTAGTGAGAGTGTAGGCAAGGGGGCGAAATGTATGGGGTAGATTTAAAAAAATGTATTTAAAGTGTTCAGCGGGTTTGTGGTTACAGGCGAGGGGGGCGGGAGGGAAGAGGAGCGATTGGTGGAATGATGATGTAAAGAGAGTGTAAGGAAAAAAAAGAGATAGAGAGGTTTTTAAAAAGTAGAAGTGATGCAAGGGGGGGAAGAGTATATGGAGAAAAAAAGAGAGGTTAAAAGAGTGGTGAAGCAATGAAAAAAGAGAGCAGATGAGAGAGTGGGTGAGATGTTATCAGCAAATTTTGTTGAAAATAAAAAAAATTTTTGGAATGAGTTTAAATAAGTTGAGGAAGCCTAGGAACAAAGGATTTGACAAAAAATAGGAGAGGAGAGTTATTAAAGGAGAGTTAGAGGATCAAGATGGAGAGAATATTTTGAGGATTTGTTAAATGTTGATAAAGACAGGGAAGCTGTGATTTGTGTGTAGGGCAAGGAGGAATAAAACTTGTAGGAGTGTGGAAGAGCCAGTTGTGGGTGTAGGGGGTTGGGAGGCAGGGGGAGAATGAAAGGGGGGAAGGCAGCTGGGATTGATGGGATAAAGATAGAAATGTTAAAAGCAGGTGGGGAATAATTTTGGAGTGGTTGGTGCTTTTTTTAAAAATGTATGGAAGAGGGAAATAGGGGTTGGCAGAGAGCGTGTATTGTTCCTTTGAAAAGGCAAAGGGGGCAAAAGAATCAAAAATTTTAGGGGAATAAGTCTGTTTTTGGTACCGGTAAAGTGTATGGTTTCCCCAAAGCCCCTTGTTCATCGGGGGGAATTTTAAACCCCATGGAATTTAAAGAATGTGTTAATCTTTTCCCCAGATGGTTAAAGGGGATGTATTAAAGAAAAGGGGGATGATTTATTTTGTGGTTGTATTTTTGATGGAGCATCAGATACTTTAATGACGATCACTCTATTGCTTCTATCTTTTATATCGTTTTTGGGACTTGACAATAATTGAGCATATACATTTTTGACACTATCCTTTTTTTTAACGCCACTTCTCAACCATCAAATTCCACGGGTCCCCTTACCTGAATGTTGCCAAATTTTGAAATGAAATTAATCTTTCAGCCATTTTTGGGTAAATTTTTAGAGGTCCCCGCATAATCCTTGGAGTTTGTGCGGGACTAGTGTTGTGGGTTTTGGGCCCTCGTATATGTTTGGTTGGCATGTGCATGAGAAGGCCATCCCTTTGGTAACTTTACCTCTAGGGAAATTTCTTCTGCATATGGGGAGTGCTCTATTAATGTACAGTGGCCCCCCCGAGTATCGTAAAATTTCCCACTCCGGGAAGCCTGCCTCAAGCGCCTTTCCCAACAATTTACTCCCTTAAGGAAAAATGTCAGTTGGTTAGTCTATTTCAGCCCCCAAAAAAAACACTTCCACAAGCACTTACAATTTATACTTACATAATTGTACGTTTTCCCGGGTTAAACGTAACTGGGGGACCCTGTATACATGTACAGTGGTCCTCGGTTTTCGTGCATCCCCAAAATTTAAACTTTTATGTAAGTGTATTTGTAAGTGCTGTTGAAAATTTGTTTTGGGGTCTAAATAAAACAAAACCTACGTAAATTATTTCTTAACCCTTTGGGGGTTTTGGTCTTCTAGTACGTCTTACGCCCTGGGGAAAGCGACTAGTACGCCTAAATTCTAGCGCCCTCAAATCAAGCGGGAAACAGGCTTTTAAAGGCCTAGATGTGATAGAATGGGTCTGTGCGGTCAGTGTGCGGTAAAAAAAATTCCTGCACCAAAAGTGCATAATGGGGAAAAAAAATCTGACCGTGTTTTGGTTTAAAACGGCGACTTTGCAGTCTATTTTTTTGTGGTATTTATGCTTGTATTCTCGTTTTCTTAGTCTCATTTTATAGGATAGATGATATATTACAGAAATAGAGATCATTTTGTCTGGTTTCACGATGAAAAGTACCTTGAAACTGAGCGCAAAGTAGGAAAATGTTTTTTTTGGGGATGTTCAGGAGTAAACAAATCACACCATACGCCCAATCCCACATCAACGGGAAAAGTCTAATATTCTTCCCAAAGGTGTGCTGATATTATTTATACCTTTTTTTACAGTGATGCAGTTGTATACATAACAGTAAATCTTTTTTTTTTGGGGAAAATAAAAATTAAAAAATGGAAAGCAAAAGTAATGAAAGGGGGGCCTGGAGACATGACTAATGAACAGAAAGATGTTATTTTAGTGCCAGGAATGTCTGCCTTGTTTATTATGGACCCTATTTTGAAATTGGCATCGTTTGAAATTTGTGTAAAATTTGGGCCCAAAATTGCCTTTTTCTGACTACTATTTTGGGTAGTTAAAATTGGTAAATAGGCGGTTTCTTGTACTCAATCGATAGAAGAAATAAAAGTTCTAGCCAATTAGCTAAAATTTTTAGTAGACTGAAACTTTGGGAATGTGCCGAAAATAGGGCTAAAAGGGGAAAAAACCCTTTGATGCATAAGTGTCATGGCTACCGCTAACCCAAAAAGCATAATTCCGTTAGTTTTTTGATCAAATTTCATAATTTTTTGTCGTTATGATGGGGAAAAAAATTCTCTCATTCCATAAGAAAAAAATTTTTTTTTTTTTAAATTCGTGGACCCCGAGAACGAGTTTCAGGGCCCTTGGACAAAAGGGTTAAGGAAATAAATTGTTCGGGGTTTGGGATTTAGCAGCATTCTGGGAAAGAATTTTGGAAAACCCCAGGGACCACTGTTTTATTCAATTTTCATAAAAAGTTAGTCCTCATTCCTTTAACTAAAAAAAAAAAAAAAGTCAAATTTCAACTATTTCAAGTCTTGGAAAATATTGCAAACAAGTAACTTTCGTGTGGTATGGGGTATTTCATGAAGTTGAAAACCCCTTTTGGGTTATTTAGTGGAAAATTTTGGGGGTGACAATATATCATCAGGTAATTGTGACCCATTCAGGCTGTTAAGTAAATGTCTTGTTACTCAGTTCAATAGAAAAAGATTTTACTCCCATTTTATTATTGATTATTTAATTAATGCTGTTTGTGACTTTCCTGCCTTAGTAACCTTGAACAATCCTCTTTTATTTTTAAATTTAAAAAAAAAATGTATTTTAAATAAGCCTTTTTTTTCCCTTGATCTTCAATGTAGCTATGTTATTTCAAACCCACTTAATGTTGATGCTGGTGAAGGGTTTTTGGTTCAAGGTTTCTTGGATCAAACCTAATAAATCCATTAATCAGGGGCCCGATTAACCTAGTGGTTGAACACTTCCCTATGAATATAACAGTATTGTGAGTGGATATGTAAAGTGACTCAGCATTGTCACCGTCCCTCACCTGTCTCTAATACTCTTCGTTATTTGTTGTGTTCTTTTTTGGGCTGTAGTGTGAGAATGGGGTGTGATTCACAATCCTTCCTAGACATATTGGGGTAACCCAAATTGGGCTTACTTTTAACAACCTACTACCACTCTTTTAAAACCCCGGAAAGTTTATATTGGAATAATCAATTATGGTATCTTGTATGAACAAAAAAATTTTGGAGGTTGGCTGAATTCTTATGCGGGTTTGCCTTATCATCATATATAATTTAAAAAAGTATTTGCCTCTGTAAAAAGCCTATCTCTGTAGGTTGTTATGCATGCAACTTTGGTTGGGCCGAGGGCACATAATCATGAGCATTGTGGGTCACTTTTGCTTCCCCTTTTTTCTTCACACACCATGAGACTCCTATTAAGGTTAGTAGTATCTTTGTTGTACTAGTAATTAATTTTGACTCGCCAGAATTTTTCCATTCATTGATTATAAAAAAAAAAATTTTAGTACTGTATAGTATTTTAAACTAAATTTCCATGTTCTATTGTTAAGGTCACTTACCTGTTCAAAATCATTGGGACTTATAGTCTTTTTTTTTTAAACTATAAAATTAATTAAAGGATTGATATTAGTATCATGAATCATAATTCATCCCACCCAGTAAGGGTAACTTTAAGGAAATAGAGAATCATCCTAGTCATTTGATATGTCCTTTCTGGTTAGATGTTCCAAATTTGATTCTTTAACAGCCAGTAAGTGTTGGGAATTGGGTAGGTGCCACAGGACGCTTCCCAATTATATATTATTCATTGAGAGTGCTAAATGTAGTGGTTATACAGCACCTGGGAAATGGGCGGCAATAGGAAGGGAAGGCTACTGTTGTTCATCACCAGCATCAAGACACCCTACCCCATGAAGGTAAAGGCTGCCCAGTCTTTGGAGACCATAATTAGTGTCATCTGTTTTATACCTCAAGACCTCTTGGTGATAAACAGGTCTTGTAACTGTACATTTGTTGATTTGCTGCTGGGTAATAATGATTCTCCATAAGTTTATTTCACTTTAAATTGGTTTGCTTGTTTGGCCCGCCTCCTCGAGCAGGAATAGTCATATGAGATGAATCTGTGTCCATTGATGATCAGGCACATACATCTCATCCATAGCCACCTGTACACAACTGTTCTTGTCCCACTTGTGATGTGCTGCTGACTTTGGAATATATTTTAACAGTTTGCCCATGGTTTAAGACTTTCCACCATCATCACAGCTTTTATAATTACCAAGGTACCTGTAAGACCTCAGCAAACTTTTAGGAGAGTATTGACATTAATAATTCAATGTTTTTTTTTAATCGATGCTGGTTATTCTAAACTGTTTTGATAGTATTTATTTGTGTTGAGTATTTTTGCGTAAGTAGTAGGTTGGTAGACAGCAACCACCCAGGGAGGTATACCGTCCTACCAAATGAGTGTGAAACATAAGCCTGTAATTGTTTTGCATGATTGTAGGATTGCTGGTGTCTTTTTCTGTCTCATAAACATGCAAGGTTGCAGGTATGTCTTGCTACTTCTACTTACACTTGGGGTCACACTACACATGCATGTACAAGCATATACAGTGGTACCTCGAGGTTTCGAACAGCTCCAACTTGACAATTATGTAAGTGTATTATTGTAAGTGCTTTTGTAAGTGTATTTTTGGGGGTCTGAAACGGACTAATCTAATTCACATTATTCCTTATGGGAACAAATTCCGTTCGGTAACGGCACTCAAACAGCCTTCTGGAACGAATTATGGCCAAACTCAAAGGTACCACTGTATATATTAACCCCTCTGGTTTTTATTTTTTTCCCTAGTTCTTGTTCTTATTTTTTTTTGCTTATCTCCATGAGGAAGTGGAACAGAATTCTTCCTCCGTAAGCCATGTGTGTTGTAAGAAGCAACTAAATGCTGGGAGCAATGAGCTAGTAACCCCTTCTCCTGTATACATTACTAAAAACAAGGAAAGAAAAACTTTATAAAATTGGGATGTTTGAATGTGCGTGGATGTAGTGCGGATGATAAGAAAGAGATGATTGCTAATGTTATGAATGAAAAGAAGTTGGATGTCCTAGCCCTAAGCCAAACAAAGCTGAAGGGGTAGGGAGTTTCAGTGGGGAGATATAAATGGGATTAAGTTAGGAGTATCTGAGAGAGTTAGAGCTAAGGAAGGGTAGCAATAATGTTGAAGGATCATTTATGGAGAGAGAGAAGAGGAATATAAATGTATAAATTCAAGGATTATGTGGATTAAAATAAGGGACGGATGTGAGAAGTGGATCATAATAAGTGTGTATGCACCTGGAGAAGAGAGGAGTGTAGAGGAGAGAGAGAGATTTTGGGAGATGATAAGCGAGTGTGTAGGAACTTTTGAGCCAAGTGAGAGAGTAATTGGTAGGGACCTAAATGCTGAAGTAGGAGAAGCATTTAGAGAGGGTGTGGTAGGTAAGTTTGGGATGCCTGGTGTAAATGATAATGGGGAGCATTTGATTGAACTTTGTATAGAAAGGGGTTTGGTTATAGATAACACATATTTTAAGAAAAAGAGGATAAATAAGTGTACAAGATATGATGTAGGGCGAAATGACAGTAGTTTGTTGGACTACGTATTCGTAGATACAAGACTGTTGGATAGACTTCAGGATGTACATGCTTATAGAGGGGCCACAGATATATCAGATAAATTTTTAGTTGTAGCTACAGTAAGAGTAAAAGGTAGATGGGATACAAGGAGAATGGAAACAGCAAGTAAAAGAGAAGTGAAGATTTATAAACTAAAGGAGGAGGCGGTTAGGATAAGATATAAACAACTGTTGGAGGACAGATGGGCTAGCGAGAGTATAGGCAATGGGGTAGATGATGTATGGGGTAAGTTTAAGAATATAGTGTTTAGAGTGTTCACCAGAAGTTTGTGGTTACAAGAAAGTGGGTCCGGGAGGGAAGAAGAGCGATTGGTGGAATGATGATGTAAAAAGAGTAGTAAGAGAGAAAAAGTTAGCATATGAGAGGTTTTTACAAAGTAGAAGTGATGAAAGGAGGGAGGAGTATATGGAGAGAAAAAGAGAGTGATGAAGCAATGTAAAAGGAGCAAATGGGGAGGTGGGTGAAATGTTATCAACAAATTTTGTTGAAAATAAGAAAAAGTTTTGGAGTGTGATTAATAAGTTGAGAAAGCCTAGGGAAAGAATGGATTTTTAATTAAAAATAGGAGAGGAGAGTTATTAAATGGGAGTTAGAGGTATCGGGAAGATGGAGGAATATTTTGGGGGAATTGTTAAATGTTGATGAAGATAGGGGAAACTGTGATTTCGTGTATAGGGCAAGGAGGAATAACATCTTATAGGAGTGAGAAAGAACCAGTGGTGAGTGTGGGGAAAGTGCGTGGGGCAGTGAGTAGAATGAAAGGGGGTAAGCATCTGGGATTGATGAGATAAAGATAGAAATGTTAAAAGCAGGTGGGGATATAGTTTTGGAGTGGTTAGTGTTTTTATTAATAAGTGTATGGAAGAGAATAAGGTACCTAGGGATTGGCAAGAGCATGCATAGTTCCTTTGTATAAAAGGCAAAAAGGGGGCAAAAAAAGAGTGTAAAAATTATAGAAGAATAAGTCTGTTGAGTATACCTGGTAAAGTGTATGGTAGAGTTATTATTAAAAGAATTAAGAGTAAGACGGAGAGTAGGATAGCAGATGAACAAGGAGGCTTTAGGAAAGGTAGGGGTGTGTAGACCAAGTGTTTACAGTGAAACATATAGGTGAACAGTATTTAGATAAGGATAAAGAGGTTTTGTGGCATTTATGGATTTGGAAAAGGCATATGACAGGGTGGATAGGGGGGCAGTGTGGCAGATGTTGAAGGTGTGTAGGAGGTAGGTTATTGAAAGCGGTGAAAAGTTTTACGAGGATAGTGAGGCTCAGGTTAGAGTATGTAGGTGAGAGAGATTATTTCCCAGTAAAAGTAGGCCTTAGACAGGATGTGTGATGTCACCATGGTTGTTCAATATACAGTGGTACCTCGACTTACGTTTAATCCGTCGAGAGGGCATTTCTTAAGACGAAACAAACGTAACACGAATCAATTTTCCCCATAAGAAATAATGGAAATAAATTTAATCCGTCCAAGACTTCCAAAAGTAGTTAAATAAAATATTTTTTAGAACTTTTGGACATTAAATAATAAATAATTGAATAAAGAATACATAAATACACATGCAAATATTGTACAATAACATGTCACTTACATTTATTGAAGAGTTGTTGATGTGTGGAGGACGGAGGAGGGGAGAAGGTGGAGTAGTATGCTAGTGTTTGGAAGGGAATCCCCTTCCATTAACACTGCAGGTGGTAAGTTCTTTTCTGGGGTTACTTCCCTTTTCTTTGAATGCCACTAGGACCAGCTTGAGAGTCACTAGACCTCTTTCTAACAACAAATTTGTCCAGGGAGCTCTGTGTCTGGCGATTCTTTAACACATCCCTGAAATGACACACCACTGTGTCATTGTACAGGTTGCCAGCACGGCCTGCAACAGCATGGTTAGGGTGATATTCATCCATAAATGCTTGCACATCACTCCATTTGGCACAGATCTCCTAATCCTTGAAGAAGGCACATTCTTCCATTTTTGTTCCACCTCCACCTCCTCCTCTGAACCATTGTCCTGACCTCTGCTCTCTTGTTCCAGTTGCTGTTGAAGCTCTTGCAGATCTTCAGTGGTTAGCTCTTCCTTGTGCTCCTCCACCAACTGTTCCACATCCTCACCACTCACCTCTAACCCCAAAGACTTGCCCAATTCCACAATTTCTTCCAAAACAGGCTCAGGCTCAGGCTCATGCTCAGGGTTCTGAGGCTCAGCCCCAAAACCTTCAAAATCCCTCCTAGGACACAGTCTGGCCACAATTTTCTCAGGCAGAGTTCAAAGTCCTGGTAGTCACTCCCTCCCAAGCCTTACCTATAAGGTGTACACAATGCAGCATATGGAAATGTTTTTCCAAAATTCTCTTAGGGTTATGTTCATGTCTGTGGTCACATCAAAGCACTTTTGAAACATTGCTTTGGTATAGAGTTTTTAAAGTTGGAAATGACCTGCTGGTCCATGGGCTGGAGGAGAGGAGTGGTATTAGGGGGCAAGAACTTCACTTTGATGAATTTAAACTCCTCCACAATTTTCTCTACCAAGTTTGGAGGATGACAAGGAGCATTGTCCATTATCAGGAGGCACTTAAGTGGCAAATTATTGTCCAATAGATATTTCTTCACACTGGGGCCAAACACTTCATTGAACCAATCTAAGAAAATGTCCTTTGTGACCCAAGCCTTTTGTTAGACTTCCACATCACACACAAGTTAGACTTGCTGACACCACATCTGCCAAACACTCGGGATTTTCAAAAGATACACTAGTAAAGGCTTCACTTTGCAATCACCACTGGCATTGGCACAAAGCATCAAAGTTAGCCTGTCTTTCATAGGCTTATGTCCTGGCTGTGCCTTTTCCTCCTGAGTAATGTAGGTCCTGTTGGGCATTTTCTTCCAAAACAGGCCTGTTTCATCACAATTAAACACTTGTTGGGGGAGGAATTGTTCAGCCTCTATGTACTCCTGGAATTCAGGCACATATTTTTCAGCCGCACTTTTGTCACAACTGGCTCCCTCACCATGCCTCACAACACTATGTATGCCAGTACGCTTCTTAAATTTTGAAACCAGCCTCTGCTGGCTTTAAATTCGCTCACTTCACTCGTTCAGGCATTTTCTTAAGGAGATCATCATGCAACTGCCTTGCTTTTCACATATTATTCCCTCCGAAACAGTATCTCCTGCTAACTGTTTCTCGTTGATCCACACCAACAACAACCTTTCCACATTTTCCAGCACTTGTGGTCTGTGTTTTGTGATCACAGATGCACCTTTTGCAACAACAGCTTCCTTGATTTTACTTAAATATTTCTTATCCACAATGGTAGAGATGGTAGAATAGGGTTTACCATACAGCCTGGCCAGCTCACTGATACGCACTCCACTTTCATATTTTTCTATTATCTCCTTCTTCATTTCTATCGTAAATATATTTCTGTTCCTCTTTGCCACAGGCTTAGCACTAGGATCTTTCCTTGGACCCATGGTAGCTTATTTAGCAGTTGCAAGCACTAAAAACAGTGGAATAATGACAATATACTGGTATGAATGCGTGGGTGTGGGTGGGTGGTCGCTCTCGCTTGTAAACAATAGCACACTGACGCTCCCTGGAGTGCGCGCTCAGCTGGGCTCCAGCGGACAGGTCCGGTACGAAAGGCGTAAGACGAATCAATCAACGGATGTCGCATTCAACATTTCTTACGTTATAAGTAACGGATATCGAATATAACGTAAGGTGATAACAACGTAAGTCGAGGTACCACTGT
>WNWK01058938.1:0-10317 GCA_009830355.1 Cherax destructor | reverse complement strand
AACCCAACAGCTACTCACTTTTAAAAGATAAAAATTTTTTGGGGCTGTAATTTTTTGTCTTAATTAGCTCGTTGATTTATGTATTAAACAAAATTTGAAGACAAGCGCATAAATGAAGCTGACTTCAAATACACTACATTATGTGAATAAATTTTTTTTTATATAATGTTTGCCTGGATAGATACATTAAGCCCTTTCCCACATTGTTCAATTTTTTTTTTTTTTTTTTGAGCTCTTATTAGTTGTATTGACAGCCTGTTTTCTGGGAAATAGTATAATTCAAAATTTTCCCTAAAGAAAAGTGATATAAATATTAGTGTTATTTTTTCCAGTGTCAGTTTAGTCATAATTTAATCATACTGATGCTCAAACAGGAACCAGTATTGTTTTCACAACTATTCGTGAAAATATGCTGTATGGTGCTGGGATCCTTCAGCCATCACACATGAAGACATCATAATTGCTGAAAAAGGGCAAATGCCCTCTCATTCATCAACTCCTTCCCTAAAGGGTTTTTGATACCGTTGTTAGAGCGTGGAGTGATGTTGTCGGGCGGTCAGGAAGGGGTTGCAATAGCCCGTCCCGATTAGTAATCCACGTATTTACGGGGCGGGGCCACCAGGTATGGTTTTTTTTTTTTTTTTTTTACAAGACAAAAATAATTTTTACAACCTCAAAATTAATATCACAAAAATTTACAGCTGTCTATTGATTAACACAGTATTTATACACCTAAAAATGGTTTCACCTCTCCCCCTTAAAAAAGATTCCATTCCTAAGCCCACACAGAAACCCGGGGTCGCTAAGTTGGGAGCATACTATAATGGTAGTGATTTTGGTCAGCCATCTTGATATTTTTTTAATGTTGTCTTTGCACCATTTATTTTCTGGTATGTTTTTTAAAAGTTTATACGTAGTGTACTGTATTTGTTAAAAAGAATACAGTGGACCCCTGTTCGATGGTGTTGGATAACGATAAATTAGAAAACGATACATTTTTTCCCTAAAAAAAATGTTTTTAAAAGTGATCCGCTCGGAAAAATATTCGTCTTTGGGAATTTTCACGGCACAACACTCCTCCCAAATATGTGCCATTGTTTCCCAGTGAGGGCCCCCCACCATTCATACTATACATTTTGTCATTATTCCCTTGTTTTTTGTGCTTGAACTGCAAATAAACCACCATGGGCCCAAAAAAAAGTCTAGTGCCAGCCCCTGGTAAAGGGGGGTGAGAGGGGGAATGTGTCTTCTTAAGGATTCAGTGAGTTGATAAAGGCTATAGCACCAGCCAGCGATAAAATGTAGCATTAACAGTGTAGCAAGTAAGTTTGATTAAGTGATAGAAAAATGACGACACGAAAAAACTCCCCAATTTTTTGGAGTTATATAGGGGGACTGACAACACCGGGGTCTGGGGCCATCACTATTTTGGCCCCTTTTACACCCAACAACAAACACCACAACACCGTCCTTGCATTCGTAATGATATTTTATTCATTCTAGAGTATATGTCTGTTTCTATGTTATTAATATTGTTTATTATGTCATATTAGATGAATTGTGATAGGTAAATAAGCCATAGAGTTTATATTAGTGTCATTTGAAGGACTATCTTGTCCTGTCCACAAACACACACCTCCATCCCCGGCAAAATTCCAAATATTGCAGAAACAGAACTCTCTGGAACACTTTTTGAGCAACAAGGGTTCAGTGACTCTCAAGCTGGTCCTAGTGGCTTTAAAAAAACAAAAAGAAGTCCCCGGAAAAAGGACTTGGTACCTGAAGTGAATGGAAGGGATTCCCCTTCCAAACACTAAAAACCCTATTTCCCCTCCCCTCCTTCCATCTTGACAATCAACAACTCTTAATGGTAAATCAAGTTATTACTTTTATGTACTTTATATCATTCTTTTCTGTGTAATTTAATGTGGAAACAAATTTTTTTTAATACTTTTGGACATCTGAAATGGATTAATTGAATTTCCATTATTTCTTATGGGGGAAAATAGATTTGGATTACATTTTTTTGGTTTAAATTCCCTCTGGGAAAGGATTAATCATTAATCCGGGGATCCCCTGTAAAAAACAGCTCTAATATACATTATTTAGGCATGCATACTGGTCAAAAGCCTATGTAAACAAGTTGTTGGTAAAAAGTACACATCGCTAAGTGAGGAGAGGCTGTAATTAAGGCTGTAATTAACTGAAGAACATGGGGGAAAATAGAGTAATATTCCTCTAATCCTCAAAAAAGAAGGTTTTATTTAAAGCTTTGTAGATTGTTAATACGCTAAAAAAAAAAAGTTTTTTTTTCACTTGTTGATAAAAAAAAATCTATGTGCTTGTAAAAAATTGTACAAACATGACATAAAATTTCCCGTATCTGCCTTCAACACAACCACAATCAATCTCACCCTACATTAAGACTACATATATTTTAAGGAAAGTAATGATTCTTATTTTTATTTTATCCTCTGGGCTGCTTTAAATATGTATACAGTGGACCCCGGGAACGAACATAATTCGTTTCCAAAATGCTTTTCTAGTGCCGTTCCCCGCAATTTGTTCCCAAAAGAGAATGTAAATTAGTTTAGTCCGTTTCAGCCCCCTAAAAATACACTTAAAAAAGCACTTAAAAAAATACTTTTTACATAATAGTTTGAGTTGGGGCTGTTCATTTCTGGGGATCCACTGTATTATTTTTGGGGGAGTGGGAGCCAGGTCACCTACCCTGACTTCTATAAATAAACACTACTCATTTCTTCCCTACATTAAGACTCAAATTTTTTAAAGGTAAGTAATGAATGTATTTTGTATGTATTTTATTTTTTATTTTTTTTTAATTAGTTCTACTGTTTTTAATATATGTTGTGTAAACTTATCTGACATTTGTATACATTTATAAGTGGAAAAAAAGGGTTCTGCTTTCCGGCGATGTCCGCCCAGGGTGCCTGGGAAACCAACCTTCCATATAAGTGGGGAAAACTTATTACTAAATTTTAAAGGGGAAAAATTTTGTTTTCCTTTTGGGCCCCCCGCCTCGGTGGGAAAAAGACTGGTTTGTTGAAAAAAAAGAAGAAATACCAAGTAAATCAAATCAAATTACAGAACGGGTGGAGCTTGAACCCATGGCAGGAAGTTCTAAAACTGTGAGGGCAGTTCACTAACCACCCCGTGTGGCCCATGCTGACCTTCTTGTGGTGTATAAAAAATATCCTAGTTGGATGAATCTTAGAGCCAGCTGGCCAAGTGGTTAGCACACTGGCCTCGCCCCTGTCTATATGAATTTATGATTATCCATTGACTGGGAAGTGTAATTGTAATTTTCTTTTTTTCAGTGCATTGGGTGCTGAAAGTGAAAGCCTTGTGCGGGGGCTTTAGAGCGCCTCATGCGTGGTCGCACTTTTTTCTATTGCCCACAGACTTTCAACAATCAGGTAAAGATAATCATTTAAAAGGAAATGTAAACTAGACAGCTAATATTTGGGTTCGGTAAAGCATTTTTGTGATTATAGACATATTTCTTATGTTCAAGATTGAATGAAAAATATGATTTTCACAAAAAAAAGTGCTCAAAATATGGGCTTTTCCAGGGGTGAAAGTATATCACAGTGAGCCAAGTTATTTACAGATTGGCTAAGTAAAGTTGGTACAGTTGATTATTATTATGGGGAAGACTAGTGGCCGAAATGCTCTTTCATTTGCTTTATAAAAAAAACTAATTCTTTAAAATCATTGCTTTCACTGATGTGTTTTTCTTCTCCTTAACATGGGTCTGCTGTATTTCGGGCACCATGTTAGTTTTTTTTTTTTTTTTTTTTTTTTTGGGGGGAAACCCACCATTGACCTCCCTTAATTTGAAGTCGCTTTCTTTATATTTTTCCACTGTCATACTATTGAAGTACTTTTAGAATATAGTAGTACAGCATAACATTTCTACTAACCTTTTTTAAAACTTGACTGGTAAAAATATTCAACCAAATTAAGGGCTTGTACTTTATCACCCCAGTCTTTAATAATATTTCCAGCCCTAAGAAAAAGGGTTTTGGGGTTTTTGCATGTTTTTTAGTCCCTGGACTATGAGTAAGTGACTGTCTTTGTTAAGGTTAAGTCCATAAAGACCATCATGGGGAAATTCCTTCTTATTTTTAATATCATAAAGGGCACATCAAATTTCCAGTGGCGGTATTTTTTAATACCTGTTTGTAGGTAATCCTTTCCCTTGTTCTTCCACTGTTTGTAAAAATGCTATTAGGGAAAATTATCTTTTTTTAACCTTGTTTGTTATCATGTCTTCCCTTTTCCTCCTTTCAGTGAATGAGGGGGAAAGTCTAATGCTTTCATCCATCAGAACTTGTATTGTTTAGATTTGAGAATCATTTTTTAAATCATTTCTGGGCGCATTTTTAGTGTCCACATTTTTTCCCCTTTAAATAAAAAAAATCTCCTCCTCTTTCTTTGTTTGTACTATGTTATTAATTTTCTGGGCATTGTCCAGAGGTATGCCTTGGATAACTAGCATTCCCGTTGAGCCTTGCAGACTGGCAGTAAAGTGTACAGGTGTAAAAAGGATGATGTCTAGCTGTTCTCTTTCCCGAAGAATCATCACTTTTTTTATCCATGGCTACTTACTTGATAGGGGGGATCTCTTGGGGCTCATTTTTCTGTACATTATAAAGTTATGATTTTAATTTGTGTTCCCCCGGTTTTTTTTGAAAAAACCCTTTTGTAATTGTTGTCAGCAAGGATATTGATAAGATTTTAGGTCATTGGTGTAATACTATACACCATTTTTTAATGAAATTTATATGGGATGCTTGGTTTTTTAAATTTTTTCCTCCTCTGCCATTTCCACTATCATTCATTCTTTAGCTCTTTTTTTCGGGAAGTGCATGGACTTCACAATTCAAATGATCCATCAAACTGTATCATCTTAATTTATGAGGTTTTACTTAACTTTTATTGAGCATTCATCTGCTGTGTTGTACTGTAGAAAAAAAATACTTGTTTTTTTTACTGTGTATGTGTTTTGTATAGTTTAAGATTGGTTCTCTTTCTTGTTGAATGATCACTGGGTCAGTTTTCATTTTTTAACCCCTTTTACTGTTTCGGGGGCGTATATAAAACGTCTTACAGCCCCTGTTTCAGACGTATTGATACGCTAAATTCCCAGCGGCCCCAAATCAAGTTGGAAAAGCTGTTAGGCCCATGTGAGAGAAGGGGGGCCTGTGTGGTCAGGGGCGAATATAAAAAATCGGGCAGCCAGTGGTGCATTGGGGGAAAGCCATTTCAGTAGTCCATGTTCAGCATGCCAGTGGTAAGAAATCCCCTGACCCCCCCGGGCAAATCTGGGACTCTTCTCTTCCCCAGTGATAGCCCCAAACACAGATGGAAGTGTCTCTGAAGATGAATTTCATGGTTTTGAGGAGTTTGTGACCGAAAGCAATGCCGAGGATACCAGAAGGAAGGAAGGGAAGGAAAGAGGGGAAAGGGAAAGGGAAAGGGAAAAGAGAGGAAGGAAGGAAAAAGAGATGAAAGGAAGGAAAGAAGAGATGAAAGGAAGGAAAGATGAGGGGAAGGAAAGGGAAAGGGAAAAGGAAGAGATGAGAGGAAGGAAGGAAAAATGAGAGGAAGGAAGGAAGGAAGGAAGAGATGAGGGGAAAGGGAAAGGGAAAGGGAAAAGGAAAAAAAGAGAAAAAGAGGAAAAAAGGGAAAAGAAGGAGGAAGAAGGAAGGGAATTAAGAAAGAAAGAAATAGAGGAAGGAAGGAAGGAAGAGCTGAGAGGAAGGAAGGAAAAAAAAGAAGTAAGAAAGGAAGGAAGAAAAAAAGGGAAAAGGAATGAAGGAAGAAAAGAAGCTAGGAAGGTAGGTGGAAGGAAAAGGAAGGAGGGGGGGAAGAAGACATGGATCCCCTTTTTGTGTTGACAGGCAGTGTGGGGGTGGTGAGTAATGGTATATGTCTTTTTGACAGCTGCCTTCCCCCTGACTAAACAAATTTAGATGTGTACACACACACACACACACACGCACGCGCGCGCCCCCGATGGCATGGTGGCTAGCGCTTTTTGTTTCCCGCACGGGGGGCCCGGGGTTTCCCAACCCCCCGGGGGGGCCCGAAACATTTTAATTTTTTTCGTTACACACAACAAACATACAACAGGCCTAGTGTCAATCGACATGTGCCTAGGACAAAATGGTAACTAACTAAACACACACACACACCTACCTACCTACCTACCTTCAAGTGCTAAGGGAAGTTGATGGGAAAATGTCCAGTCATTATATATGTGTATATATATTATAGAACAATAGTAATAAAAATTTTTTTTCATTGTTGGTTTGTGTAAACAAGTTCTGTAAACAATATAATGATAATAATGTTTGTGCAATTTTTTTTGCATACAAAAAGTATACAGGGAACCCCCCCTTAAGAACACCCCGTAAATCGTGCAATTTTTGTAAGTATAATATTGTAAAAACTTTTGGGAAATGTATTTTTGGGGGGCTGAAATAGACTAACCTAAATGACATTTTTTTTTAAGGAATTAAATTGTTTGGTAATGGCACTTGAGCAGGCTTCTGCAATGAATTTTTTTGTTAACCGGGGGTTTCCCCTGTACAGTGGTACCCCGAGTTTTGATGGTCCCCAAAATCGCCCTTTTATGTAAGTTTATTTTTTTTAAAAGCTTTTGTAAGTATATTTTTGGGGGGTAAAAGGACTAGTCTATTTTACATTATTCCTTATGGGGATAAATTTGTTTGGTAATGGGACCCCAAAAGCATTCTCAACGAAAAGTATCGTAACTCGAGGTACCACTGATATATTTATAGACAATAGTAAAAGACCAAGGCAGGTGAAATTATTCACCTGTTGGTGTCATTGTGACTATTTAGTACTATTTCAGTACCTAATATTAGTGTTAGAAAAAGATTGTCTATGAAATCACAAGAACTATTATAAATTGTAATTACCAGAACATAAAAATTGTTATAAATTAAAATAAAAACTAGAAAAAAAGTATAGGGGCATTATTTTGAAAGCGGCAGGACTTTTGTTGCCTTCAGGTGACATCCAGCACCAACTTGTCAGGATTATATCTCGGTAAGTACTGGCCCTAAAAATTTTTTTTTTGCCTATCCTGTTTATAAAAAAGCACTCTTCATTTTAAAAAAAAAGATTTTTTTTTTTTAAAAAGTTCGGGGGGAGTCGCGAGTGAACGTGGGTCTACGTGTGGACAGTTAAAGGGTTAATGAAGAAAGGGGGGCAGTAATTTTTATGCACTGTCCGGGGGGTATAACATCTTTTTGGAAACGAAGAAGAGCCGGATATGAGTGTGTGGTACGGTGTGAGGGTTTTGTAGAATGAAAAGGGGGGAAAAAACTGGAACTGATGGGATCATGAAAAATGCTAAAAGCAGGGAGGGGGGTATAGTGTTGGAGTGGTTGGTATTTTTGTTCAATAAATGTATGAAAGAGGGGGTACCTTTGGGATTGGCAGAGAGCATGTATAGTTCCTTTATGTAATGGAAAGGGGGAAAAAAAAGATTGTAAAAATTATAGGGGGAAAAAGTTTTCTGAGTTTACAAGGCAAAGTGTATGGTAGGGTTATTATTGAAAGAATTAGAATTTAAAACAGACAGCAGGATTCAGGGGTGAACAAGGAGTCTTTAGAATGGGTAAAGGGGGGTTTTAGATCAAGTGTTTACATTGGGAAACATATACAGTGGACCCCGGTGTTCCCTCCTGCTCCCAAAATCGCCCTTTTTTGTAAGTGTATTTTTAAATGCTTTTATAAGTGTATTTTTGGGGGGCTAAAAAGGGCTAGTCTACTTTGCATTATTCCCTTTTGGGAATAAATTTTGTTTGGGAATGACACTTGAACAGCATTCTGGAACGAAAAAGTCACGAAAAACCGGGGGGCCACTGTACAGTGGTACCTCTACTTACGAGCAGCTCCCAACCCCAACAATTATGTAAGTGTATTTTTGTAGGTGCTTTTGTAAGTGTTTTTTTTAAAAATGGATTAATCTAATTTTCATTATTTCTTAGGGGAAAAATTCCTTGGATGGGCCCTTGAATAGCCGTCTGGGCAATTAAATCAAAAAGGTACCACGTATGTGAACAGTATTTAGATAAAGGGTAAGGAAGTTTTCTTTTTTTTATGGATTTAAAAAAGGGATATGATAGGGTTGTAGGGTAGTAGGTTGGTAGACAGCAACCGCCCCGGGGGGTACTACCGTCCGAAGTGAGTGTAAAAGAAAACCTGTAATTGTTTTTCATGATGGTAGGATTGCTGGTGTCATTTTTTTGTCTCATAAAATGCAAGATTTCAGGTACATCTTTCTACTTCTACTTTCATTTGGTCACCTAAAATTCATGTACAAGCATATATATAAAACCCCTCTGGGTTTTTTTCTATTTTTTTTACTAGTTCTTGTTCTTATTTCCTCTTATCTCCATGGGGGAAATGGAACAGAATTCTTCCTCCCGAAACCATGCGTGTCGAAGAGGCGACTGAAATGCCGGGGGCAAGGGGGTAGTAACCCCTTTTCCTGTATATATTACTAAATGTAAAAAAGGGGAAACTTGTTTTTTCCCTTTTTGGGGTACCCCGCTTGGTGGGGAAACGGGCGGCGTGTTGAAAGAAAGAAGATATGATAGGGTGGGTAGGGGGGGCAATTTGGGAGATGTTGCAAGTGTGTGGAATTTCGTAGTAAGTTACTAAAAGAAAAAAATTTTTATGAGGATAGTGAGGCTCAGATTAGGGTGTGTAGGAGAGAGGGGGATTACTTCTCAGTAAAAGTAGGTCTTAGACAAAGGGTGTGTAATATCACCATTGTTATTTAACATATTTATAGATGGGGTTGTAAAGGAAAATAAATGCTAGGGTGTTGGGGAAAGGGGTGGGATTAAATTATGGGGAATCCCAAAAAGTACAAAAAGGGAGTTGACACAGTTACTTTTTGCTGATGAAACTGTGCTTTTGGGGGGGGTTTTAAAGAAAAGTTGAAAAGGGTTTAAAGGACGGTTTTGGGAGGGTGTGTAAAGGAAGAAAGTTGAAAGTGAACAAAGATAAGAGTAAGGTTATGAGGGTACCCAACGATTTAGATAAAAAAAAATTGGATATCACATTGGAGAGGGGAGATGGAAGAAGTGAATGTTTCAGATATTTGGGAGTTGACTTGTCGCAGATGGGTTTATGAAGGATGAGGTTAACCCATAATTTATGAAGGAAAAAAGGGGGGGTTTTTAAGTATCTGTGGGACAAAAAAGTTTTCCAAGGGGGCAAAGAAGGGAATGTACGGGGATATGGTACCAACACTCTTTTATGGGGTGAAGCATGTTTTTTAAATGCTGCAGTGAGGAGGGGGCTAGAGGCAGTGGAGAAGTCGCGTCTAAGGGCAATGTGTGGCGTGAATATTATGCAGAGAGTTTGAGTGTGGAAATTAGGGGGGTGGAGTTACTAAAAGTATTAGTCAGAGGGCTGAAGAGGGGTTGTTGATGTGGTTTGGTCATTTAGAGACAATGGAACAAAATAGAAGCTTGGAGAGTGTATAAGTCTTTAGTGAAAAAAAGGCAGGGTGGGGTTGTCCTAGGAAAGGGTTGGGGGGGGGGAAGGGTTTTTTGGGCCAGGGGTTGGGTTTCCCCAAATTTTGACGTGTTAGGGGGGAATGGAGACGGTGGTTATGGGACCTGATGAGCTATTGGAGGGCAGGGAAAATTTTGTGAAGGGATTCAGGGAAACCGGTTAGCCAGTCTTGAGTCCTGGAGGTGGGAGGTACAATTCCTGCACCCAAAAGGGGGGGTTTGGGATACTGGCTCTTTGAAGGAATTTAAACTTGTTTCGGGCCCTGCAAAGACAGTGATTATGTATGAAAGATGGTGAAAGTGTTGAAAGATGAAAGTTTTTTTTTTTTTTTGGGTCACTGTGCCTCGGGGGCACCGTGTCGGGGCCCGTGGCCTCGGGGGTCACCCCCCGGGGGGCACCGTGGCTTGGGGTCACCGGTGGGGTCACCGTGCCCCGGGGGTCACCGGCCTCGGGGTCACCGTGCCTCGGGGTCACCGTGCCTCGGTGGGGAAAATGCTGACATGTTTTAAAAAAAAATTTTTTGTAGTCCTTTATATTGTTGATGCTTTTTTTTAAGCACTTTTGATCAGAGGAAAGGCTTTCTCCCCCTTTTATCAAACCTGATTACCTCTCATTTCACAGGAGGCCCTTGCAGGTTTAGTGCTTTCAGTGAATATAAATATTCGTTTAAAAAAATTTTTTCCCCCCAGGAATGCAAGCCAAATAGCAGTGTTGCATAATGGCATCACG